>SNQJ01S0172161.1:9687-20457 GCA_010110895.2 Picea sitchensis
TAATAATCATGACCTTAGTCTTATTAGTATTAACAGTCATACCCATATTGGAGAAAAAGTCCTTGAGGATTCTTAGTTGGTTTTCAAGATCATGGAGACTCCTTGCCATAAGAACGATACCATAGGCATAAAGAAGAAGATTGATGACTATACCAGTGAGAGTAGGGCTGACACAACCTGCTTTTTCCAAGCATTCTTCTAACTTGTCAATGTATAGTTTGTGATCAAGTTAAGTTTTTTGTTTTGTTTTTTTTAAATAGTCATTTTTATTGTTGGTCTGACTATACAAGCGAATCTTGTCAAATCCAAAAGCCCAACTAATCATTTTACTTTTAAAATATAATAAAAAGTTACTTCAATCATCAAAATCAATGAATATATAATTAAAATAACTCCATAGATAAAACAGTGAAACAGTTTTATGCTCAAACACAGCAGGACAAAGTTTTCATATCGTGTAGTGCTGGTTGATCAAGAATCTACACAAGTCCCACGTGCCGTAGTGCATATGTTGGTGATGGTGGTCTCCACAGGCCCCACTTGTCGTAGCGCCTGTCCGCTGGGCTTGACCTTCCGCGGAGAAAAGAAAATAGAATGAGAAGACATGCTACTTTGCCTTAAATTTTAATAAATTTTAAAAAATTTATTTATCTTTTTATTAATAAATATTTATTTTTAAAAATAGTTTAAGATCATTTTTTATTTATTTTTTATTAACAATTATTTATTTTAAGAATGTGTCAAGATATAAAACTATTTATTGTATTTTTTTTTTAAATATTTGTCATTAAAATTAGCCAAAATTATGGGTTAATTTAAAGATGCTTCGTGTTTATAATGTATATATTGAAATCAATAAAATTAATTTAATTTTTATTGTAAATAAGATTATATCATTGTTTTACTTATGATGATGATGATGATTAACTCCACTAAGACTGAATTGGTCTATTGGACCTTAAGAGGGTAAGTGATTACTTGTGGTTCTTTAGAATTTTGTTTCTCTAAAAACATTAAGAGAAGCTTTCCAAGATCACCATACTTTAGTTGAGTTAAGAGGTTAGGAAGGTTGGTAGTATGATAAATATTTTGAAAATGAGATCTAATATGGGTATAGGCTGGACAATCTAAGAGAAAGTGTTTTTAATCTTCAACCTTCTTAGTATCACAAAAGTGACACACTCTTTCATCCCATGGCGTTTTAGGAATTGACCAACGCCCAGTTTCACTATGGAGCTCGTGAGAATTTGTTCTTATCTTAGCAATGCTTATTTTTTTCTTTACACTTGGAAAAACAAATAGATAATTTTGATCTTTTAGATTAGGGTTGATTACATCTTTATAATACCTCAATTTTTTTTTTCCTCTAACTCTTTATCACACCAAATTTTCTCCTTAAATTTTGATTTGACATTTCTTTTTAATAGTATCTTTATTCTGCAAAATGGTTTTTTCCATGATTCCCCAATAGTTTAGCCAAGACCAAGCGTCTTTATGCCATCCTCGCTTGAGTCAATGGTGGTTATGACTTGATTTTGAAGCAATTTTAGGTAGCCTCTTGTCTTCCATGTTGTTTAACTTGTTCTTATACATTAGGTATCTAGTCATAGCCATGCTCTCAATGGGGGAGAGGCTAGTTTCTAAGAAGAGGATGGGATAGAAGTCAATTTCCTTTAATTTTGAGATTATAGGTTATAAAAATTCTTTTTGTATTTGCTCTATCTTTCTCCCGAATTCACGAGATACTACAGTCCCGGACTTCACATCCATAAAGAATACTTGAGGTGTAACAAGAGTCTCAAAGGAGAGATTCTTCTCCCTCCAACTCAGAATGTCAGTCGTTACAATTTTTTTCAAGTCCATAATAAGCTTTTTCATCCCCAATAATCCTTTTCTCAATGCTATAACTCTAATTGAGCTTGTGGTGAATATCAGAATTCCCAGATATTTGTATGAAGTCACTTTCTCCAAGTTGTTGTTGTCATATACAAGGTATCATAAGGGATCTTAGTATTGGATTTAATAATCATGATCTTAGTCTTATGGGTATTAGCAGTCATACCCATATTAGAGAAAAATCCTTGAGGATTCTTGGATTTAAGTTTTCAAGATCATAGGGACTCCTTGCCATAAGAGCGATATCATCGGCATAAAGAAGAAGATTGTGACTATACCAATGAGAGTAGGACTGACACAACCTACTTTTTCCAAAGCATTCTTCTAACTTGTCAATGTATAGTTTGTGATCATATTTAGAGTTTTTGTTTTGTTTTTTAAATAGTCATTTATTATTAAAGTAGTAAGTTAATAAATTAGACTAATTCAACATAATTTTTCCAAAACTAATAGAATATATATATATATATATATATATATATATATATATATATATATATATATATATATATATATATATACTCTTCTATACTCTCTATTTAATAATTATACTAATAAGATATATATATATATATTTTTAATTATAGTTTTCTAACTTTGACCTTGGAATATTTCTCTTAGAAGTTTTGGCTCATTTTAAGATGACCCAAATTTTTGAAATTTGAAAAAAATAAGGAAAGTTAAAAATTTTGCCTTTGTGCAAAAACAATATAAACTCATCTTAAAAATTGAGTTTGTTCACTTAACACGATGAGATGGTGCATTCATCTTGACCAAATCTTATTAGTCCTAGAAGAAGCGTAAGGACTATAGCTATCGATAATTCGTGAACTTTATATTAGTTTGTCGTTTGGCTACAAATTTTTGCATAATTTCTATTTTTTCAAACTTCTGAATAAAAACATTAATTTTATATAATAAAAACCATATATGTCATGATCTCATTGGATAATAGATTTGAAGTCTTATTACCCGATACAGCTATTCCCAATGTGTTATATGTTGGTATATCAAAGTTTTTTATCATCTGATCTTTTTGAATTGTACTATTCATCTTGAAATGTTTGGATATCCAAAAGTTTTATAAGCGTTAGATAATTCATTGACTTATATTAGTTTGTTGTTTGGCTACAAATTTTTGCATAATCTCTATTACTTTCGAACTATAGAACTAAAGCTATTATTTTTTTTATATAATAAAAACAACTTCCTTATGTCATGATCTCATTGGATAATGGATTTGAGGTCTTATTCTGAGATGGCTATTCCCAAATGCTTTGTAAATGTTGGCATATCCAAGTTTTTTGTCATCTGATTGTGTTTAGTTGTACTATTCATGGTAGAAATGTTTAGATATCAAGAGTTTTGAGCATGGATTGTCGGTTTTCATATTACTTTGTCCTCTGAGTAAATGTTTTTTGCATAGTCTCCATTGTTCGAGACTATTGTTATTATTATTTTTATTTTTCTTTATTATTGCGTACATAGAGAGGCATTTTCATTATTGCGTACATAAATAGGCCTACTGCTTTGCATTCTTTCTTAAATGTTTGCACAACGCAACACCCTTCGACGGTTCTGACAGCCTTGAGTGTTTACCTAATAGGCCTCGCAGCCTTAAATATTTACTCAACATGCATGTTACAATACCATTTCCTCCGATTTTTGGATTCTGATGTTGTCTCTGATGAATTTGGGCAATATTGTTCTTCACCAGAATTATTGGTTCACTGGTTGATACTTGTTGGTTATGTTGGTTCATTCGATGTTGTTTGTTGTTGTTTGATTCAACTTTGCAAGTTGAGATTTCCTAAGTTGCATTTGGACCTCTTGGTGCTTGTTCCTTTGGTTTTGTTGTTTTGTTCTTGCTCTTGTTTTGCTTCAACTTTGCAAGTTTAGGGTCATGCATCTTGTAGTTGGACATGTTGTTGCGGTTTACAAGTTTTGGAGTTGCACTTTTTATTTGTTCCTGGATTTCTAGGGTAAGTTTTTGTGCCATGGTTCCATTTCTATTCCTTGTTTATTGTTTGCTATTTGCAGCTTGCAAACAATAATTTTCAATACTAGGAATCCCTGGGTCAAAATCTTGTTGCATAACATCTTTTTGTGTGACTTCTATGACCAAAATCTTGTCCTTGTTCTTGAGCGTCAATGTTCACTCTGAGAACCCACCTCTGTGGCATCCATAGTGACACTACTTACGATACCAAGGCTTGTTGTTCTAATGCCAATGTAGCGGCTTTACGGCATCATCCAATAGCGGCCAGGGTAGATGCTGCTGGAACAATTCATACAGGGCCTTATAAAAACAACATCGTTTAAGAGCAGGTTAAACACATTTAAACAGAGTCAACCTGCAAAATTACTGATGGCATAAATAATCCATGGAATTAAAATTAATTCATGCGGTGAATAACACATGATAAATATAAATACACGGACATGCAGAAAAGTAATTAAAACATAATACGGTACTTATCTTTGAAACCGTGGTAATTCCATAACCACATCACGGGCCTTCTATAGACCTCCAGCCTTAGACCACGCTCATCAAGATCGATGGTATGGAGTCACCCACAGAAACTGGGACTAGCTCCACCAAAGGCAAGAGAATCCTAGGCTGGTGAGTTCTACGAGAGCTTACGATCGCAAGGAAGGAATTCTCTCCAAGAACCACTCATACTCCTTGCCCACAGACTCTCCCGCTATGCACATTCACCTAGGAGTATACCTTCTCACCGGCATCACCTAGAGCGATCCTTATTGCTAACCTCCACTTGCCTTGGGTTTTAACTTATGGTGGACCAGTCTCGAGCTCTGTAAAGGCGGCTTCACGAGGGGTTCCTTCGGGAGTTCTCTCCTCCTGCATTGCACCTCTCTCCACTGGAGAGAAGTCACTCCTGAAACCAACAACTGTTCTTCAATTCAATCACCTCTCTCACGGAAGTGTTGGCCCTTGGACAAACAAAGCCACCGCTGATCCATCCTTTAACGTGGCCACAACATAACAAGGAAAATATGAACGGGCTTTCAAGCAGACTCCATGATAGCAGGATGGTCTCCGCGAATATGTCTTAGGGACGAAGATTCCACATAGGCTCAATCTATTGGATAAAGATGTCAGCCTTCGAATCAACACAGGCCTATCCAAAATCAATACTGGACTTTTCCCCGGTTTCGAGAATTGCGAGGTCTCATGTAGAGAGTCGGATCGGTTCCGCGGCTCAGTTGATCCAAGTGGAATGGAGGAGGAACCCCCTCACGGCTCGTGAGATGGAAGTTGAACCCCCAACACGGCTGATCTCAACCCTTTTATTTGCATGTGCCTGGGTTGACGCTTGTCACCCATGCATTTTATGCATTCCATGAAGCGCGTGTTCCTTCCGTTTTGTAAGTCACATGTCATTTCAAGAACTTAGGATAAAACATACTAATCACATGTCTTTTGGAATAATGTTAAAATATCAATATTCCCGAGGCTTAGAAGACCCTAGAGCAGCTAGGATCAACATAGCCCATTTCCCACCTTCAGCCCCTAATACCTTGCCCGCTCTATGGCGACTCAATCCCCATCACTCATTCGCCGTGGTCGGAGATGCACTTTTACGGCGGTGTTTATATTTTATTAATGTGTTGTTACATACATGCGAAATAGCCCACCGAAATCGGGCCTTGGCGCATCAACCCATAGGCTCTCGGCCTAACAATCACATAAGCCCATGGGCTTATACAAACTTGGCTCACCAACTATAAGCACATATTTACAATTCATTTCATGCATCAGACTTACAAAGGGCTTGATCTTGGGGACCTCACGGTGACATATAAAAAAGAAACTCCTCATTTTTCCATACTCACGAAACCATGCGTTTGGTGCATTTTCCCAATGTTCTCCTCATATTTTATGTTCCTGGAAACCATAAGTTTGGTGCATTTTCGGTCAGTTCCTTAAATGCCTTATTGCAGATAACCAGATGCTTTCGACACATAACCGGAACATATGTTAGGCTACACAATGAAATATAAAAAAGGAAATGGGATTTTCTCCTCATATTTTTGTTCCTGGAAACCATGCGTTTGTTGCATTTTTTCCAGGTTGTTCCTTTCCAATCACATATGCCAACTTCCATGTTTTGGATATCGTGCCGTAGCTGTTTCCAAAATAACAATGCTTAGGGGTTTATAAAATGAATTCAAAGTTGTCACAAGGGGGTAACCATTTGTGATGGTCTTGTGACATGGAATGCTTTTATTCTTTGAATCAAACACCTCTTTTACCTGTTGGTTTTATGTTGTCTTTTGTGTCTTGCAAAGCATCTTCTGTCACTAAATATATTATAGGATACCGCAAGCGTGGAATAGGTTCAAAAAATAAATGTACCCTTGAATACTTTCGGTCTTTGTCTTGAAACAAATTTATAGTATTATTTCATTTGCGTTGTCTCTTATATTTGCTTCATTGTTCAATGTCGTTTGTTTTCTTGTTATATGTTGTGGTGACTAGGGGGATTTAATTTGACATGAAGAAGGTTGAAGTATACATAGTGGAATTGGTATGCAATTCCGCACTTATAGTTTTTTTCTTTTGCATATAAAACTGGAGCAACTCTGAAACATCTTGAAAAATCTAACTTAAGAAGATGAAACAAGTAATAGATGTTGAGTCCCATGAAATAGACATCTGAACTCCATTATTACATATGTAATGTTCCTTTCCAAATAGAATCTCCAGAAGAGAAGGCTTAATGATCTAAACCACCACGTTAGACAATAGCCAGGGCCAAAAAATGGGTAAACATGGTTATTAGAGGTCATTATAGTCAAAGGTGTTATATTCAAAAGTGACATTGAGCTAAAAAAGGGTAAAAAGCGTTTTTTAAGTCAGTATGAGCTAAAATAGAAGTCAACGGTGAATTAGGGTTCGGTGATTGATTTATGGTTTTAGAAAACTATAAAGGAAAGGTCAACGACCTAATTCAACATAATCTGCATTCTGACTTGTCGTGAGGAGAAGAGAGGCATCTCAAGAGATAGTTCGATGGATTCCGGGAAGGAAGAACACCCGGTTAAGTTGTTGAGACACCTAATCGCAGGAAGGAGATCATTCAGTCTTCCATCATTCTTAAGTAATGATCCTGAGTGTTGATGTGAGAGCGTCATCGAGTGAGGGCTGGCGGGTTTAGGTGTTATCCCATCGGTGAGATTTCCTCCGACCCATTTGAGAGGGAGGCAAGAGGCATCTTTTCTTGGTTCTCGTCATATTCGGAATCAAAGCTGGGGCGCATTACAGAGACTTGGGCGGTCGTGATTTGGAGGACACATTTAGGGTTCGAGCGAGCATCGAGATTGGGTCGGAAACCCTTCCGGTCCATTCGATGGAACCAAGGCGGTCATTTTGAGACTTATCTCGTCCGATTCCGACAGTGAAATCACTAGGACGCATTTTCCAGAAGAAGAGCGTATTCCCGAGTATCCATCTGGGGTCGGACTCTGCTTGAGAGGGTCCGAAAGATACTAATCTTTGAGGACTAGAGCCAAAGCATTTGGGGCAGTTTCAGGCCATTAGAGGTATAACTCGAGGTGGAACTTTCCGGACTTCCGTGATTCTTGTCAAAGTTGCCATATTCGGTAGCATCCATTGCTTCTGCGGCCTCACATATTTGAATGTTTTTAGTTTCTTGTTTGTATTTCGGTACAAGATCCTTTTGTCTTTTGATCTAGCTTAGTGTTGTTATTTTATTCAACGCGGTTAGGCCCATTGTAATCCGCTTGAGATATCACTAATACAAACTGCGGTCTTTGTTGCATTTTATTACTTGTATGACCATTTGATGTAAACAATAGATTCTACATACACATTAACAAAATTTCCTAGACTGGCCGTCGAAGAACATTCTGATCATTATCGAGCTTTAGTCTGCCGGTTTGTGACTAAAAGGCGATAGATCGGCGAAGGTAGGGTCATGAACATGTAGGTGACAAATATTTCACTTCTGATAGTGCAAGGAAAGAAGGCCTAGGTCTAACTTTCCTCCTTTCCCTCCGGTTAGGAGGAGGAAGAGACGCCAAAATGGAGAGAAAATGAGGGTCGAGAAAATGAAGAAAGGTGGAAGTGATAAATATGAAGACCAAAGTGGTAAGACTCCAGTGGATCCATATGTAGCCTTCATGCAAGTTATCAATGATATGTTAGCTAGTCAGCGGACCATTTCACAGTCCTTGGCACCGAGTAAAAGGCGATAGATTAGCTATATATAGCGAACATCTAGGAACACAAGCCCACATAAAGCATAGGAACTTCAGGAATAGCGTCGACCCGATACTTACTTCGCCGTACACCTACTGCGGCCGAAGTTATGCCCTTGTTCCCGAAGCTTCCGAGAGAAACTTTTAGGTAGCGAGCACAACCGATAATGCTTACGAGAGGTAGCCCGCTCATCTGAGGGGCGACATTACGAGCGTATAGGAAGAGTAAAGTAGCATTGATCGCGGCTGTCGGAGACATGACCTTGATGCGGTCTATGATCTCGAGACTAGAACCACCCGTCCTTGAGAGGAGGACCACAACAGCGGCCCGAGGGCATAACCTCGATTTCATCGAAAAAGTTGAGAAAATCACCATCCCACACCTTCTTTACGTGGATCGCCCCAAAATGCTTACCCGAGAACTTGGTATAGAAAGCTAGAACCGTACTAGAAGCTCAACTTAGAGATGGCGAGGCAGAGGGCCATCAATTTCGTGACCCTTACTTGGAGGGTGAGGGCTTTGCGGTAGTATTATCATGGTGCAGTGAGGACATTGGGTCAAAATCACATCACCTCCTATAGGGGAGTTCACCAGGACAAAACTCATGGGCGGGTTGTGAAGGAGATCCACGAGGAGATACGCCGGGGAATCTAGCCAGTTGGGGAATAAAGCTGGCTGTGAGAAGCGTTCATCACAGTTCAATGGGTAGCCATGGAAGTAATGAGATATATCGAGGCCAGAGTTATCATGTGTTATTCCTGAAGGACTCCACCAGGCGAGGATGGGTGAAGGCATACATGTCTCCCACTTTGCAGGATTCCATTTTTCGCACTCGAGATCTGGCAGACATAGTGCCAAAGACTAAAATCTTTCCCAAATCATTTGTGCCTCAGAGGGATCAAGACATAGAAGTAATCGAGGTGGATAGCGGTGGCCACCTTTTCAAATGGATCCAAAAGCAGTTTTAAGGAAATTTTGGCAATTTACTATTTTTAGCGAGGTTTACTAACTTAGGTGCATTTAAGGGCCGATGAAAGTTTTCGAGATCGGAGGCTCTCAATGATATCCAAAGGCATGAGAAGTTGAGCCCCAAAATCAATCTCCTTATTAATGCCGCTTTCCAACGAGCTATCACCTAAAATGGAGATCGTATGCAATGTTACGACCCCGGGATATTGTTGATGTACTCACTTACCCAAAGCTGGGCCCACATGACTTTTAGCTTCATCTCCTAGGGTTAGGTTTTTGGATGTCTGGGGTTTTGGAAATTCTTGCTTATTGTAAAAGGCCCCGGAGCCTCATTGTAATCATCTTCTTGCTGCAAATGTAATTGGCCGTCATCTCTCTTCTCGGGGAGATAATTTGCCGCCATTCCTGTGAGTCTTTCAGCATGTATTTTTTACAGTCTCGTACATTTCTTTCATTAATGATTCATGTATTCTTGTATATCACGTGTTTATGGTTGCATCTCGATACATTTATGTTATATTGTCAAATATCTCGTTATCACTGTTCATTTCTTTATTATATCTCCATCATTTTAGATGTAAAATAATCCAGTCCCGTGGTAGCAGCATGGAGAAAGCGAGGTTGCTCTTGATCATTTTTAGTGCATATCCTCAGCTGAGGTCCGATTATAGAAAGTTAGGTCTTGAGCTTATCTCTCTTAAAGACAATCACTCTCACACAACCAATAAACCCTCAATGGAAGAAAAATAGCGGAGTAGACGATCCCTATTAATATATTGCTTGAGTAAGCTCTCACGACAGAGGACGAAATGATGGAATTTTTTCCCTCCTTCAATGCCTGCCGATAGCATCAGGTGCATATTCATCAGTAGCCACTTTGGGAGGCACCTCGCCATACAAAAATTACAAGTTAATTTTGATATTCCTATATTTGAAGGACAGATAGATGCAAGCCCTAGAAATGGTTAACTCTGCTGAAGGTTATTTCTCTGTTCACAATTTTTCAACAAAGAAAAAAATCACCTTCACCTCATGAAATCTCTCCTCATATCCAAACATTGGTAGAAACTTACAGAACAAATTTCTAGAGAGTCTAGAATTATATGGGCCGAGTCCCACTTAAACATTGGTGGGAAACTTACTGGGAGCAAATTTCCACAGAGGAGTCTAGAATATATGGGGCCGATCCCACTTGGGATTTTTTTGTGGATGCGTTAAAGGAACAATATTACCCTGTTGGCAACTATGAGGACCAGTACATGAGATGGACCACACTGCGACAAGAGAGGGGCCAAGCAGTTTCGGAGTTCACCAATACCTTCCATACCTTGAGAACCAAGTTGGGTATCAAAGACTCTGAGCAACATTTGGTTCTGAAATACTGTGGGGCTCTACATAGATACATCCAAACTGAAATGGATTTTCTAGACATCTCATCACTCGGTGCTGCCTATCGATATGTTGTTAAAATTGAGCAGAAATTTAAGCACCAGAACAAACGGGAATTCAGGTCTACAAATCCGCAACAACCAAAGTATGACAAAGACGAACCTAACAAATAGTCTCCCAAAAACCAGTCCAAGACACAGGAAAAGAAGGGTCACGGGAAGACAAAGAAGGACACCGGAAAATGGTGTGATTTCCACAAAATCCCCTAG
>SNQJ01S0172163.1:0-20457 GCA_010110895.2 Picea sitchensis
TGGCTTCTTACTGTTGTAATTGTTTTCTGGTAACCACATCATGCATTTCCTTCAGTACTACATTCCTCATTTCTACGAAACTAGGAACATAGATTCTATTTTTATGCATGAGTAATCCATCTTCCTTTATCTCATACTCCTTTATTTTCTCTTGCACATCTCCTTGTTGTAAGTTTTCCTTTACCTGTAGGTAATGCTGATATGTAAAAAGACCATCTAAAATTCTTCTCTTCAAGTCTAATTGATGCATACTCATAGTAGTAGAATGCATGAGATGCACTCTCCTACTAAGTGCATCAAAAACTTTATTCTCCTTTCCCTTGATATTCTTGATATCGAAGTCATACTCACTTAAAAATTCCAGCCATCTTGTTTGTCTGGCATTCAAGGTCGGTTGTTCAAAAAGATACTTCAGACCAATGTGGTTTGTTATTAATTTGAATTTCTTCCCCATGAGATAATGCCTCCACATCCTCAAGGCATGAACAATGGTAGCAAGTTCCAAGTCATACGTGGCATAGTTCCTCTCATGTTCCTTAATATTTATTGACTCATATCCAATGACATTTCCATTTTGTGTGAGGACTCCCCCAATTCCTTCCTTACAAGCATCTGTACATACCACAAAACTTTCATTTGGGTCAGCAATCTTTAACATAGGTGCACTAGTAAGTAATTCCTTCAACAGATTACAATTTTTTTCAAACTTGATTGTCCATTCAAATTTAGTTCCCTTCTTTTTCAAAGAAGTGATGGGATGAGCAATCTTAGAGAACCCTACTATGAACCTTCTATAGTAGCCAACTAATCCCATAAAATATTTGACGTCTGAAACATTAACATTTCTGGGTGTTGGCCACCTTCTAATGGCTTCGATCTTCTTTGGATCTACTACTATGCCCTGCTCTAAAATAATGTGTCCCAAGTAATGGATCTTCTTTTGATAAAAAGAACACTTACCCAACTTGGCATAGAACTAATGTTCTCTCAGTACTTGCAATACCACTCTTAAGTGATGTTCATCCTCCTCTTTAGACTTAGAATAGATAAGTATTTCATCCATGAATACTATGACAAACTTGTCCAAATAATTTATGAATATGCCATTCATTAAGCACATGAATACAGTTGGTGCATTGGTCAGTCCAAATGGCACCACTACAAATTTATAATGCCCATACCGGATCCTAAAGGTTGTCTTATGAATGTCTTCTTCCTTGATTCTTACATGATGGTATCCTACCCTTAGGTCAATATTTGAAAATATATTTTCTCCTCTTAGTTGATCAAAGAGATCATCAATTTGGAGTAGCGGATACTTGTTCTTTATAGTGTATTTGTTTAGCTATCGGAATTCAATACACAGCCTCAAGGTTCCATCCTTCTTTTTGAAAAAAGTACCGGTGCTCCCCAAGGTGAAACACTTGGACGTATGTACCCTTTCTTCAACAATTCTTCCAACTACATTTGTAATTCTTTTAACTCTGGTGTGCTCATTATGTAAGGTGTTTTTGACATTGGGGAAACTCCTGGCACTAAATCAATTGAGAAATCTATCTCCCTTCTTGGTGGCAATCCGGGTATTTATTAGAATACATCCTCAAATTCCTGTAGTACTGAGAAATCTTCAAGGCTTTTCCCCTTCATATTATATGGCTCTTTCACATGAGCTACATATAGCTGACATCCTTTTCTAAAACATATTTTCAGTTGTAAGGCCGAAATCTCCCTTATAGAGATGGGTCTTGGAACGCCTTTCAAAGTGCTCTGTTTTCCATTTCCATCAAGACATTTAAATGTCTTGTTATGACAATATAGGACAACATGATTCTTGTCCAGCCAATCCATCCCAATCAAAACATAATAAGACCCCAATGGTATGATACTTAGATCAGTACTAGTATTCACGCCATTAAGAGTTATGGAACAACTTCTGACCATATCATGGATTCTTATTTTGGTTCTAGCGGCTAACTAAACCAAACTTGATTTTCGAAGTTTACTTTTTTCCAAATGTAATCTATCTACTATCTTAGGATCAATGTAGCAGTGACTTGCTCCTGAATCAATCAAAATAGAAACAGGTTGATTTATGATCTTACCTTTCACCTTGATCATATTGGATTGGTACTCTGCTTGTCGATCACTTAAAGTTCCATAGATTCTTCCCATATCTTCGACTGTTGTAGCCTCTTGGATGTTGTGCACAATCTTCACTCTTTATTTTCTGTGTGGGAAATCCTTGTACAGGTGATCTTCCTTGCATCCCCGGCATTGGATTGGTGGTCTTCCCATTTTTCCCAAGGAATATTCCTTCTTGAAACATCCCTTAGCATATTGATGTTGATTATTTCTATTAGGTCCATTCCTACTGAAGGGAGGCTTGAATCCCTTCCTCCTCTGATCATACTTCTCATGTTTCTTATCCTTCCAAGATTTCTGTAGGGATTCTCTTCCCTGGCCTTGCTCATACAAGTATTTAGCCTTCTTGATGGCCTCAGTCAAGGTCTTGGGTTCATCATACTTGATCTTTTCCTTATAAAAGGTTGGAAATCCACTTATAAATCTTTGTATTTTCACTTTCGCATCACCAATGAACCTGACATATTTTAACAATCCCAAGAACTTATTCTCGTACTCTGACATAGTCATGCTTCCCAACCTGAGTTCAAAGAACTCCTACATTTTCTTGTCATAGAAATGCTTTGAGAGGTACTCCTTCTGGAAGTACTTCTTGAACTATTTCCAAGTGATCCTACTTTCATTAACATGCTCCACTTGCTTCAGTTGGTCCCACCACACTACAACTTTCCCATGTAAATGGTAGGTAGAAATGTTGGCTTCCAGGTTTGATGAATAGTTATGCAACTGAAAATATCTCTAGAGCCCAAGAACCCATGCTTCGACATCATATTCCCTTTCCCTTTCACCATCGAAGGAAGGTGGCTTGATCTTCCTCATCTCTCCTTGCAAACTATATACCTCTTGTTTTCTTCTTTCTTTCCTGACAGAGGACCCATCTGGACTACTTATGGGATCATCCGATGCATAAATATTTATTTCTAAGTAAGGAGGTGAGTGGTGTCCATGAGCTCTGCTAGCACTTCTAGAATAACTAGCTCTTCCACAATCATTTCTCCTTTCATGATACCTACCTTGTTTATGTTGTATTGAGTTTGATCCCTTCTTCATTTTCCTCTACAACTGATTCAAGCTCTGCAACACTCGAGAATTTATCTGATTTTTCTCTCTCATCAATCTCTCATTGTTTGTTTTGTAGATATTCACTTCCATCTTCAATCTTATTACAGTTTCTATTAATGTTTCCTTCTCTCCTTTTCCCTTGCGTCCATTGGACTCTGTCTCTGCATTACCAACTATGGTATTTTGGCCTTCAGCCTCCTTATCATGACTGGAGGATCCCTCACCTTCTTCCATTTTCTCAATACACATCCTGAGCTGATGTGCTTAAGCCTCTTAATTCTGCAAAATGTGCAAGAGACCATTTTGTTAGAATTATGCATATGATAAACAAAATTGCCAAACCATGCTACAAGTATCTTTTTTTTTTTTTTGTTCATGAAGACCATATCCCCATTCTCCAAAAATAGCAGTGTCATGTTATCCTTGGTTGACATAGAATTTCATCTTGCACATGTGCTTCCTTCAAACCACCTTCCCAGGTGACCACAACTAGAAACCACATTTAAATCCTTCCTTGGCACCTTTATGTCTCAAAGACAACCAATTTGACCCTTATCCCTCTGTCCTTCATCTCTCAATCTGCATATGATCAAGGCCATGACCCTGTGCTTAGCTGAAAAAGCACTTGTCCAGAAATTTGGGACTTCAGAACTTTCAGCCAAGACCGGATCAACGGTCCTCGTCCTCCTTCACGATAAATGATCGAGATCCACTTCAGGAATCCACACTTTGGGAGTCTCAAATTTTCTCACTTACCTCCTCCCGGAACGCTTTTACCCAGAGTTCATGATCTTTCAATGCATGTCTTCCCATATATCAGCGGTTGTGAATCGCTTTGACTCTTCGGGATTCAAAAGTTTAAAACTTCCCTCCTACACTTTCTCCCAGAGTGCTTTCACCTGAAGTCGATGATCCTTCGATGTGTGTCTTCTGGAATCAATGGTCAGTAGGTACTCCAGCCTTCGGGCCTTCAGGATTTTCTGAACCAACGCAAACTGTCACATCTTTCCCCTCTGGAGTGCCCAATCTCCGAAATGCACGATCTGTCACCACGTGAAGAAATGTTGGAAGTAGACACGTGACCCAAGCATGCAGGTTACATGTGTCATGTTCTAATCAGCTTTTCAATATTCCAAATGCTCAAATATTACTTACATGTGGCACACATCCCATGTGTCCATGTCATCCCAGGTGACATCTGCAAGCCATGTCACTTAAGAATTCTAGGGTCCACATCACCTCCAGGTGAAGTCATCGTGCCCCACCACTTCATCTCTTTAGGCTTCGGGACTTCAGAAGTTTTCATACTAGCACACTTCCAATTCTCTCGAACCCTGAATTCCTGAACTAGACAATCTGTCGCCACATTTCCTCCTAGATCAGATGAATAAGATTCACTTCGGGTCTTCACCTGGAGTTTGCAAATCTGATCCACGTTTCCTCCTTAATCTGACGGTTATGTTTTTCTTTGGGGCTCTAAACTTTGGAGATCTAAAACTTCAACCTTTTTCCTTAAAAAAAATGTTTTTTTTCTGAAGCTCGCGATATTCTAACATGTGTCGCCCACCGATCGACAGATACGATTCCTTTGGGACTCCAAAATCCAAAAATCTCAAAATTCAAAAGCTATCTAGCCCTACTAGATTTTATCTGAAGTCTTGGATCTAGCGACGCATGGCTCTCGACAGATCAATGGCTGAGATCCCTTTGGGTCTTTTGGTTTCGAAAATATCATTTTTCAAAACTTGTATGGCCCCACTAGCTTTCATATTAAGCCCTAGATATGGTGACGCATGGCTCTCGGAAGATGGACGATCGAGATCTTTTTAGGTCTTCGAGTTTCATAATTCTCAAACTTCAAACCCCCTCCTCGCTCACTTTTTCCCAGAGTGTTTTATCTGGAGCACGCGATCAGTGGATGTGTGTCCTCCTACAGATCAATGGTTCCCAACTACTTTATCTCTTTGGAGGTTCGTCGCTCGAGTGCTAACATGTCACACCACTACATGCCTTTAAATTTATGGGGGCATGCATCGATGGTTTGGAGTAACCCGCTTTTCTCCTCGTAATTCTCCTGACATTGACACGTAACCTCTTGGTGAAACCATGGTTCCCCGTAATGCCTGTTGGTCGTTGATCATTCTCTCCAATGGGATTCGATGGTCATGGCCTTAACCTTACTTCCTTTTTATCAGATGACCCTTGTTCACCTGTCCTCCGATCCAATGATCCTAGATCTCTCCTAATCCTATAGTGGCGATCACTCCCGAATTCAAAAGGAACGGTCACAATCCTTCGAACCCCTACAGAGGATCTATGATGTTGTGTCTTCTTCATAGCTTTTGCAATGTGATTCCTCTTGATCATTTCAATTTCACAGTCAGATTTTGATCTCGACCACAAGACTCTGACCAACAGACCTAGCCCATACCGGCTCGGTGTTTCAACCTGAGGCTCTGATACCAATCTGTAACATACATCGCCAGAGACAGGCCAAGGTATGCTACCTACAAGCCCACCCTTGAAATTCTTTCTCATACTGATACCTTCTTTATTTATTAAATATGCATAATATAAGAGAATTAATGACATGCACAGTAATATCCAGCAAGCATGCATGTTCTAAAGATTCAATTAACGATAATTAAATATACAGTGGAAAAAAATTCATACAAAGATAATAGTATCACAATGGAGAGAACTTATCTTTATGAAAGATGACACCAACTGGTTGTAGACCAAGGACGCTCCACCCAACTGTAGACACTACTGTTCCAAATCTCAACAACAACGTCACCCCCGAACCAGGGCTATGAATCCACAAGGATGGTTCCAGAGTGAACTTGGCTTCCCAAACCAGTCAGCTCTCACAGGATTCCCAGCACTCACAGCAATCCAAGTACCCAACTCTCTTCTACTCAACTTGCACCACCCAAGAGAATGAACCTCCACCTTTCTCTTCCACGTAGTCCCTTAGGCAGTCCTTCTCCTTATTCAAGCCTCTTGCACAATTGGTCCAGAATCTCAATGTTGGAACTCTGAGGACTCACAGTTTTAAGCCATGTTGGACATAGGCCATTGCATATCATACATCCATCGGACACTACATCCAACTATCTTGTGGCTAATTCTTTTGCAGTTTGGTCCCCCCTTCCCTAGACCAATATGCAGGTGAGGATGGATGGAGGAGGTATGTAAGTGCATGGGAGTGCATGAGGGTAAGAATGAGGTAACAAAAAAGTGACAGAGTGGACAAGCTAATGACCAACCCCACAATCGGACCAGGGGTAGGTTTAAGTATGTTCATGGGGAAATCAAGAACCTCCTGGCCTCCCCAATAAGCTCACGTAACCAATTCTCCTCTTTAGGAAAAAAGTTAATTAACATAGGAAATACATTTAGCCTCTCAATCCCCCTCTCTTGTGGAATCATATCCCCCTATAACTCTAGTCCTTGTCCATCTAGCAGCCAACGATGTAATTATTATTAATAATGATCAAAGCATTACATTTCTTTGGGCATACTGGCCCTTTAAATAATTTTTGGGGCACTCGATCCTCTTAGCATTGTAACAATACATTAAATAATACTGAGATAGAATGATACAAGTGAAAAAAAATTGGACACATGGCCAAATATTTTAGATTGACATTTCCTCCAAGATAATCACAATAGAATAACAACAGTCAGAGCCATGAACCTCAAAGAATATGGATAAGGAAGCAGAATCAATTCAACAATGAAGAATGCACACTCTCTCTACAAGATAAACACAAAAAAAGTGGTGGTTATGTTGACAATGGCTGATCAAAGAACATGATAGGTGATGAGGACAAATTTATAACCTTTATAAAGGAAAGATATAGATCAATATCCTTTGGAAATGAAGACTCAGCCAAAATCATTGGAAGAGGCACAGTCATAATTGGAAATAAGGATACCAAAGTAGAAAATGTTCTACTAGTGGAAGATATGAAACAAAATCTTCTAAGTGTAAGTCAAATGTGTGACCAGGGTCACAAAATTGTGTTCGATTCACATAAATGTGATAATAAAATTAGGTTCGGGAAGAGTGGTTGTGAAAACTGTAATAACTTCAAGTAACATGTGTGTATTAAGTGAAGTTGGAAATGGAAAGTGTTGTCTAGGAAAGGAAGATGAAGTGTGGATATGGAACAAAATAATGGGTCACATAAACTTTGATAATCTTGTTAAAGTAAAAAAAAAGGAAGAAGTCAGAGAAATTCCCAAGATCCTGAAGCCAACCAAGACTTTATGCAAGCATTGTCAACAAGGAAAGAAAACCAACACTAGCTTCAAGTCAAAAGAATACTCCACAACAAAGTCATTGGAAATTGTGCATACTAATCTAGTTGGACCAACTGGAACAAAAGGGTTGAAATGTGAGAAGTATTTTATGTTATTGGTTGATGATTATACAAGGATGATTGCAGTTTGTTTTCTCAGGAAGAAGTCAAAATATTTTGAGAACTTTAAGATATATAAAAAGAATGATTGAAAATGAAATAGATTCAAAATAAAATGTTTGATATCAGATAATGGAGGAGAGTTCAATTCTTTTAATTTATGGACTTATGCAACAAGCATGGGATAAAAAGGAAATTCTCCATTTCTAGGACACCACAACATAATGGAGTTTTCAAAAGGAAGAACATGACAGTACGAGAAATGGCTCAAACTATGTTAATGAATTCCAAGTTGACATATGTCTTTTGGGCACATGCAGTGGATACAACAGTTCACATTAAAAACAAATTAATGCTTAGAAACAAAAGTGATAAACCTCCCTATGAGCTATGGAAAATAATACCAGCGAATGTGAATCATTTCAGAGTTTTTGGAAGCAAATGCTACATCAAAAGAGAATATGGAAGAATGGTAAAGTTTGATTATTGTGTGGGGAAATGCATACTTGTTGGGTACTCGAACATAAGGAAATCATATAAATGTTTCAATCTAAGACTCCACAAGGTTGTGTAAAGCATCAATGTGATGTTTGATGTGACAAGTGGATGAAAAATAAAGGAAGAAGAAAATGAGTCAATGGAACAAGTTCATGAAGAAGGAGAAAAGGAAGAAGAAGTAGTATAAGGGGAAGATGAAGAAGAGAAGTTAGAAGCATAAGAGAAAGAACAACAATATATTCAAGTACCTCCAAATACACCTAGAAAATGAATATAGAAGAATCATCCATCATATCATATCATCAGGAAAAAATATGTAGGAGTTGAGACTAGAAGAATAATTCATTCACCAGAACAACTACACCTAGCACTCTTATCGAAGACTGAGCCAAGAAATTTTGAAGAAGCCAACATGGATAAATTCTGGATAAAATCCATGGATGAAGAGTTGGATCAGATAGAGAAGAATGACACTTGGGAATTGGTTTCAAGGCCAAGTTACAAGAATGTGAATGACATAAAGTGGGTCTTCAGAAACAAATTGAATGAAGATGGATAAGTTACCAGGAACAAATCTAGATTGATATGTAAAGGATACACTTAGGTTGAAGGGATTGACTTTGAAGAGACGTTTTCTCTAGTTTCCATAATGGAAGCGATTAGATTGATCATCACTTATGCATGCTCCAAGAATATTAAATTCTATCAAATGGACATGAAATCAACCTTCCTAAATGGGGATCTAGAATAATAAGTCTGCATTGAGAAACCAAAAGAATTCCAGTTGTCAGAGAATGAAAATGATGTTTGCAGGTTGAAAAAGGCCTTGTATGGTCTCAAACAGGCCCCCAAAGCATGGTATTCCATATTGAATAGATAATTACAGCAGTAAGGGTTCAGTAAAGGAAACACAAACAAAAACCTCTACATCAAGGTAAATCAAGATAGTATTTTGTTAATTGAAGTTTATGTTGATGTTATTATATTTGGAAGTGATGATGACAGGATGAGCCAGAAATTTGTAAAGGATATGCAGAATGAATTTGAAATGTCATTACTTGGAGAATTATCCTTCTTTTTGGGTTTTCAGATATTTCAAAGCAACCAAGGAATTTTTATTTCTCAAAGCAAGTATATTCGACAAATGCTAAATAGGTTCAGAATGGAACATTGCAAACCAATCAATACTCCTATGCAGACCAATTGTAAGTTAAGTAAATATGATGATTCAAAGTCTACAGATCAGAGGTATTACTTACTTTATGTGAAAACATATAGACCAGATTTAATGCAAGCAGTTGCACATGTGGAACGATTTCAAGCAGCACCAAAGGAATCACATGTTCTAGTAGTAAAGAGGATATTCAGATATCTCAAAGGTACAAAAGAATTTGGATTATGGTATCCAAAAGGAAAGGAACTATCACTTATTACGCACACAAATGTAGATTGGGTAGGTTGCATTGATGAACAAAGAAGTACCAGTGGATAAGCGTTCTACTTGGGTGAGTGTTTGGTATCTTGGCTAAGAAAGAAATAGTCATAGGTATCATTGTCTATAGTCGAAGCAGGGTATATTGTAGTAGAAACATGTTGTACACAGGTTCTATGGATGAAACAAACTTTGGAATATATACTGATTGAGTATGATAAGCACATTCTGATATATTGTGATAATATAAGTGCCATTAGTATCTGAAAGTTTCTCGTGATGCACTCCAAGATGAAGAACATTCCAATCAAGTATCATTTTCTACAAGAACAGGTTGTTGAGAAGAACATTTGAGTTGAGTATGTTGGGACCAAAGAAAAAATTGTAGACATCCTTACAAAACTACTTCCAAGGGAAGATTTTGAGTATCTTCACCAGAAACATGGTATAGTTTCTGATCCACTGTTATAACTCAAAATTCCACTTCTATGCATCCTTTTTGTTGTCCTACTCATTCACACATCTTCCAAACCCATTTTGATGGAGTTCATCTAAAAAAAAAATAGTTTTTATGGAATGTGTTCCCTATTGTATAGGCAGAGCTGCATACCTGAAAGCCCACATACATACACTTGTTGCACTATTGAAATCACGTGTGTACTCTAAAATGTGACAAAAAATATAAAATCCACTTTCCAACAGAGTTTACAGACTAGATTAGGTTTTTCAACCATCTTACCTCCCATAGCCATTCTGGAAACAAATTAACCATACGTTTCTCATACAAAGAGGGCCCTATGGGGGTCATTTGGATATATCAAACTAGAGAAAAGAGAACTCTGCCAAATTTTGTCCCTTGTTCCCCAAGCCTTCTGCATTTTTCTCTGAGTTTTATCCTCAGCATTCCCTTTCATCCATCTTCCTTATACCATCCATCCTTATCCCCTTATGTTGGCATGTTGGTGGTGAAGATTGTATTAGGAATAGTGCACTTGGAGACACAGTAGAGGAACCCAAGCGAGGTTCGTGGAGAAGAGCTAGAAAAGTTCAAGCTGTAACCTCAAATTTCTTATTAATAAAAGAGAAGAGTTCTTGTCCTAGATCTTATGTCTATGTGTATATGTTTATGGATATTTTCATGAATAACTAACTCTTTAGATAATCTTGATGATTAAGTATATGTTGTCCTAGATTGTTTTATAAGCATTTTTTCAGGATAGCTTTGGGAGGAGGCCTGTAGTATTGGAATGGATATTAATCATAAGGGATCAACACCAACCGTAAGGACTTAAGGTACACATTTTTATATTATTTATCTTCCCTTAATTATGGTAAGTTTGTGTGTGGTTTGGGGTATAATAGAACCATTTCTATCTTTTAGGGTGTCAAGGCTCTACCTAGTTGCTAGACCTATATTAGGAGGATTTTCCCCATAGTATAATTGACGACTCCACTGGGGAGTCTCTCTAGGGTATTTTTTAGGAGATCTTTTATTTGGTTTGAATTCTTGTTTGTTTAAATTTTGTGAGTCTATTTGGGTCTCTGGTCATCTTACTGGTGCTTAATAGATTTCCTGAGTTGAGTGTTATGTCTAAATATTTTTCTTTTTTGAAATTTTTTAGTAGTGTACACGCCCTTTAATATTCCCATACCGGATACATATGTGTTATGCATTATACAAAATCAACGTACATATGCAGGATGATTGGGCTAAGAACGCATTGTTGTCATCTGGAAGAGTTTTTAAAAAAAAAATCCTCTTTCCTTTTAGGAAACTCTTGAATTATTAGGTCTTCCTGATTTCCTAATGTCTCTATTGACTATGGTTTAGCTAGGTTGAAGGATCATATTATCTTGGAACTTGTAAAGAATCTTTTTGTTTCTTCATCTCTTTTTGTTTGTTGTCAAGGTTAAGGGTGAACTTGTGAGCTTTAGGTCCTCCTACAAATTCTAGTGAATCCTTGCTTCCAAGTAGTGACTTAGGGTCTGTGTCAGTATTTGGTTTGTCATATCTTTTCCTTTATTATTCTTTGAAAAAATAAAATATTGTTTTCTTGTTATTTTCATTTCTAAGCATATAAAAAAAAATGTTGTAGTTCATTAACTACATTTGCATTTTATTATGCATGTTTGTTTGATGTTTGTAGCTTAGGTTGTTTCTACAAAAGAAAAGAGTTTTGATTCAAAATTTCCTTTTAGGATTATTTCTTGAAATTTTTAGTAGTTTGCATTGCATTTTGAAATGAAAAAGCATTCTAGGAAAAATTGCATTTTAGGATCTTGGTCTATATTTTGAAAAGTTTGCACCTTCAATGTTAAAAATCCATTTTTTTCAATTGTAGAATATAGTTTTGTTTCTACACAATGTTCTAAAAGATTATTAAATCTTCTCTTTCATATCTCAATAACACCACGAGTTTCACTTCCATATCTCTTGAGTAAATCAAGCCATTAAAATCAACGATTAATACTAAAATCAACTAGACTTTTCTATTTATAAGGTACACCAAGTAGTCTAGGATTTAAGGCCTTGCAATAGGTATGGAGAGGAAAATATTCAAGTCCACTTAAATAAACTTAAGATTATGTGATAGCGAGTGTAAAATTCCAGTTTTGTAAGAATTATCATGACCCCCACTCTAACACAGAGGCTAAACAAGAGGTTGTGTGAGGAAAGGTAGAGGCGATAACCCCTCCAGAGTCGGACCAAACGTAGTGGGTATCATATATTGAGAGTCATTCTTGGGATATTTGTCGAACGCATTTGAATACATATATTCGTGGACCTCAAATATGTTCGAGATCCTCCCTTGTCTTCCATATCGTTTTCCTTCAGTACCCTTGAAAGGATTCAGAATTTGTTATCTTACTCATTACAATTAACCTGACTGTCGACTATACCCTCCTGGTAACTGACTACGATATGGAAACCTAGTTGCCTTTTTTTAGGGACATACACAGGTGATTGCGGGGGTATACTATGGTATATAGGGAAGACATTGGATATCACTTTGTATATTATACCCAGAGGGTGTTTCTGTGTTCAAGTTACACTTGCACTGGTACATTGCTCTAGTATTGATTGGCACAATTATTCTTCCTGCCAGTCAGTTGATTTATTGATTTTCCTTTAGGGATTTTTTAGTGTGTGATTTTTGTTTCACGCTAGCTTAAACTTGTTTAGTGGATGGAGTCATGGGCCTCAATCCTATATTAATCTAGTTGGGTCTATGCCTTTCTCTTTGTTTGGTGCTTTCAAAAAAAACAGTTTCTCATCACATGTGGTCTCGTCAAGGGGAAACACCTCCTTTAATAAAACCAACCATATGCAAGGCTTTGTTCCTTCACAGGGAGTGATGAATGGAGCCTTATCCTCTCAAGGTCTTAGAAATCCCTGGTAGGGATATTTTCCTTTGCAAGGTATGTTGATCAGGGGAAACCCCTCCAAGGCTCAGCGGAACCCTAGGCATGGTTCAGTACCTATGCTAGGAGGATTGGTTGGGGGAATCCCCAACCAAGGTACTTGGAATACCATGTAGGGATAAATCCCTACCCAAGGTATGTCATTGAATTACATTAATCCCTCAACGATGCAAAATAATGCGCAAACTCTTTTTACTGGCCAAGGACACCATTGTTTCTATAAAAACCCTAGCCAACAAGAAAACATTTCCTGTAAACTTGGTGCCAATTATAAAAATCATATGCCTTAC
Source organism: Picea sitchensis (assembly GCA_010110895.2). Lineage (NCBI taxonomy): Eukaryota > Viridiplantae > Streptophyta > Pinopsida > Pinales > Pinaceae > Picea > Picea sitchensis. Next base: position 13,275 of record SNQJ01S0172163.1, read on the forward strand.
CACATCGCTTTTTAGATAGTAGCATGAAATCATTGACATAGAACATTTTTCTCATGATGGTAGACGAGGGTTCCTCAACTTGCATGATGTTGTTGGCATGTTGGAAGGCCATTGACCAACCCAAGTTGTCTCTGTCACTAATTTTGTTAATTTTGTTTGACGACCTCTTTTTTAGACCACATGGAATAATCCCCTTCTTCCCTGTGTAGTTGGAGGGAAAAATTGGGTGTGTCGAGGTATAAGTAGTCAATGAAACTCTCGAATATAATATTTTGTTAGAACGAAGTTGGACCTAAGCAATGACAACATTTGTATCCACCATTTTTTGGGTCTTATGTTTTCCTCATGAAGGAAAGATCATAACCTTTGATTAGTTATCCTTCTCTCATCCTGACCCTTCATCAGGGTCATCCACGGCCACGATGATTGACAACCCACAGCTAGGTAACATCAACTTCCCACAAATCAATTGACTAACTAGTTGCAACGGTTATCAATTCAACAAACTATGGCTAGCCAAAATCCTGGTTTGACTGCCTCTGTAACCCAAATGTTGGAAGTACATAGTGTGAAGTAGGGTAAAAAACAAACCGAGGGAAAAAGGAAATCCAAAGGCAAGAAGGGTAAGGGGGATAAAAAGGATGCTAATAATGCTGGAGAGGGTAAAAATGAAAATAAGAAAGTGAATTTTCTGTGTAAGCTTTGTACGGATGATCACTTGACTCACCAATGACCTTGGCTTGAGGAAGCCTAGAATATTTTGGAGCATGAGCATTTTTTTATGTTTATGAACCCTTTCCCATAAGGGAAAAATATGGCTCAATCGTCCTCATCCACGAATGTGCCTGGGGGAAATCAGGAATCCCCAATGCTTAATTTTAATGATGGAGCCACAAACGTATACATGATGACATCTGATGATCATCTACAGACCAGGGCTCATGCTTAAGGAGTGTTAGAATCTATTGGCAAGGGAAAATAAGCTTCCAACCCACTGCCTCCTCTTCATATTGATAATATTGTGGGAGAAACTATGACTTGCATCCCTAAGGGACTACTCTGTCGTGGAGGATCTGGAAAAAAATCCTTATGTGATGTCTACTCTGGAAGTTCTCCATAGTTTCCCCTCATAGAGAAAATCATTGTTGTCTGCATTGGGTGCTACTAAGACAACCAACTCATAAACTATTTTTTTTACCCTACCTATTATAAAAATCATATGCCTTACCACATCGCTTTTTAGATAGTAGCATGAAATCATTGACATAGAACATTTTTCTCATGATGGTAGACGAGGGTTCCTCAACTTGCATGATGTTGTTGGCATGTTGGAAGGCCATTGACCAACCCAAGTTGTCTCTGTCACTAATTTTGTTAATTTTGTTTGACGACCTCTTTTTTAGACCACATGGAATAATCCCCTTCTTCCCTGTGTAGTTGGAGGGAAAAATTGGGTGTGTCGAGGTATAAGTAGTCAATGAAACTCTCGAATATAATATTTTGTTAGAACGAAGTTGGACCTAAGCAATGACAACATTTGTATCCACCATTTTTTGGGTCTTATGTTTTCCTCATGAAGGAAAGATCATAACCTTTGATTAGTTATCCTTCTCTCATCCTGACCCTTCATCAGGGTCATCCACGGCCACGATGATTGACAACCCACAGCTAGGTAACATCAACTTAGGTGTTGTATTATTTTCATATCTAATGGGAACTTTTGATTATTCACCACATTCAAATTACATCAAGTTTGTCTTGGCTATCCCTGATTAACCTAAGGCTACAACATTTCAAGTAGATTCTTTTTGAATGAGTTATTTTAATGACCCGTGGACTTTACCGTCCCCATCGAATTCAATGGAAGAGGTAGGGAATCCTGGCATGGTTATGCCCTTATCCTCTACTAAGGTTGTGTGCAACATTTTCCAGCAAACCTCGACCAACCATGATCCAGTTCCCCCACAGAAGATAGATATCGTTCTCGAGCCTATTTGGGATTAATAATCTCTTAATACTCATGATCCTTTGGACTTGGTCTTTCTCTATGACGAGGTGAGTTTGGAGGCAATGACTAGGATGGATATTTATTGGGATGATCTTCACCATAGATCTTAATTTTTACCCGATCTTAGGAGATTAGAAGCATGAGAGTTCACCATGACTATGAATGGAGATGCCACTTGTCTTGTTAACCCTCTAGCTACACACATAATATATGTTGAAGGAAACATGGAAAGTATAGCTGAAAATGATTCCAATTCACATCTATAAAACCCCTGGCATCATTGAAAACATCTTCATTAGAGTAGATTGTTCCTCCGAGGAGATTCAAGTGTACACTAAATTATTTAAAGAGTTTAGTGATGTTTTTTCCTAGTCTTATGAGGAGATGCCAGGAATTGACCCTTGTATAGTCGAACATGAGATTAGGACTTACCCCAATGTTAAGCATGTTCCGCAAAATATTTTCCTAGTCAATCCTTGAAATGAAGTGGCTATAAAGGATGAGGTGGATAAAATAGTTGAGGATGGTTTCATCTATCCAGTGAAATTGACGAAATGGGTGTCAAACCCTATTCCTATCAACAAAAAACAAGGTATGATTCATGTGTGCATGGAATTTTGTGATTTGAATAAAGCTTGCTCGAAATATAATTTTCCAACCCCATTCATTGATCATATTGTCGATGAATGTGCGGGATATGAAGTATTTTCTTTTATGGATGGATTTTTTTAGGTACATCCAGATTCATATCAAACTCAAGGATCAACATAATACAATGTTCATATGTCATTGGGGAACATTTGCATACAGAAAAATGCCTTTTGGCCTTAAAAATGTTGGATCCACTTTTCAGTGAGCCATGTCATTCTCCTTCCATGACCTCAAGCATATAGTCTAGGAATATCTTGATGATATGGCATCATGTTCTCATAAGAGATCTGATCATCCCACCCACTTACAACTTATTTTTTACAGGTCTCACTACTACTGGATTCACCTAAATCTGAACAAGTGTAATTTGTGTGTAACATCGGGATGTTTGTTAGGTTTTATCATGTCTACTCAAGGGATCATGGTCAATCCTCTGAAGGTTGAGGCAATAGTTCAGTTGCCTCCCCCATGCACAATCCCCCAGCTTCAAGGTATACAGGGGAAATCTAACTTTCTTCAGCGTTTTGTTGCCAACTATGTCAAGATAACTAAAGTATTTACGGGTCTCTTAAAAAAATGGGTTCCATTATTTTGGGATAAAGAAACTCAGTTATCTTTAGAAGCATTGAAACATGCCCAAATGTCTACCCCTATTCTCATTCCTCCAGATTATGGAAAGGATTTCTTGTTATACTTGGGCTGCAACAAAGTCTACTATTAGTATGGTCTTGGTTCAAGAGGATGACGCGCTCCAAGAGCATGTTATCTACTATTTTATCCAAGGATTCGTTGGACCGGAACTCAAATACACTCATGTTGAGAAAATGGCATTGGAAGTTGTCCATGTTGTTCAAAGGTTTTGTCATTACATTCTACTTCATAGGACCACCTTTGTAGTTTTCGTGAATCCTTTTCAATATGTGTTGAAAACAAAGGTCATTGGAGGGAAAATTAGTCGATGGATAGTCATTCTTCAAGAATTTGATTTGGACTTTGTTTCAGCAAAGTCTAATAAGTATTTGGTATTCATCGAATTAATTTTGTAGCTTATGGTTGAGAGTGGTAATGATTTCCTGAAGAATCTTTGATCAATGAGGATATTTTACTTATTGCATCGTCAGACCCTTGGTATAGAGATATAATTGTGTATATTCATAATTTGGTGTGCCCTTCCTCCGCTTCTCACGATGAGTGTCAACGAATATGCCATCAAGCGTGAAAATATCTTATCATCGATGATAATTTGTATCATCGAGGATTTTATTGCGTTCTCCATCGCTTCCTAACTCATGAAGAGGAAGATATTATGTTGAATGATTTCCACACTAGAGCATGTATCAGTCACTTGTTTGGGTCGGAAACAACCTATAAAATTCTTCGCGTTGGATACTTCTAACCCTCATTGATCAAATATTGTGTAGAGGCGGTCAATAAGTCTCACCTGTACTAGATCTTCTCTCGGAATATGCAGGCACACCCTGCTCCCATGTTTTTGGTTATTGTTGTTGGCCCCTTCACTAAGTAGGGGATTGATTTCACTACATGCCACCCAAATTCGGCCAGGGGGAATTGTTACATCATCGTGGTAGTAGACTACTTCACTAAGTGGGTCAAAGCCATGCAACATTTAGTAATGACGGGGAAATGATTGTGCTTTTCATTTTTAACCATATTGTAGCTAGGTTTGGTATTCCAAAGGACATTATCACATACCAAGGAAGTCACTTCCAGAATAAGATGATGATTGAGTTAACATCAAAACTTGGGTTTAAGAAAGAACATTCATCACCCTACTATCCACAGGAGAATGGTTAGGTGGAGTCTGTCAATAAGTCTCTCAAGTGTTGGTTGTGGAACCTAATTATCTACTTGATTCATAGGTCTTTGTTTTCATCTGTGTTTATACCCCATGAAGACTTTACACCTTAGAAGAATTTACACTCCTCCACACAGGGGAGTGCAGGGGGACTTACCCCCCCCTATGGGGTTCGAGGGTGAAGCCCCCGAAGGAAACATTTCCTTGTAAATGTGTATTTTAATTTCATAGTAAATATGGACCATTCATTATAAGGTCGCAGATGTGACGGTAGAAGTTATGTTAGAGATTTTTTCCCTAGAAGGAAACCCTCTTTTATGAGGGAAATGTATTGTAGCTATGTATCATTGTGAATATTGTATTCTGAGTGAGGGTGTTGTGAGAGAAAGAAGAGGAAGTTATAGAGGGTTGTTGTAGGTTGTATCCCTTCATTTTTTGGATAATAATAAAGGAAGGACCTGGAAATTTATCTAGTGGGCGTATCCCAGATTGGGTGAACCATGTATATATGTGTCTCTATTATACTGTGTATCTTATGTGTTTTATTTCCGCATTTGTTTTATTTTATTGCTCTGTGATCCTATTTTTCTAACATCAATACTATTCTCCAGTTGGAAATCAATTCGAACAAGTTGAATTGGAGTTTTATGTTGTACTTGACAATTTGGGTGTATCAAACCTCACTCAAGAATGCTACCAGTATCTCTCCTTTTCAACTCGTTTACGATTTGGAGGAAGTATTTCCCATAGAGTGTCAAATTCCCTCTCTTAAGTTGGAAATGGAATTACTACCTGACACAGCTCCACTTGAAGAGTGTCTTTTATATCTTGAGCAACTTGATGAGTAGCATCAAGATGCATCCTTGGACAAGGAGGCTCACAAACAATGTTTCAAGTATCAATATGATCGGTCGGTCCACCCTAGAGTTTCATCCCAATGTGATCTTGTGTTGGTCTATGAGCAAGATAAATATCCCTTGGGGGCAGGAAAATTCAAACCCATGTGGTTTAGACCGTTCATTGTTAAGAAAGTCTTAGAAAAAATTTCTTACCAATTGGTTGACTTCAAAGGCAATTCTTTGTATGAGCCTAGAAATGGGATCTACCTTTAGAAGTATTACTCTTAGGTTGGTTGCCTAAGTTTGAATTCTTGTATATAATGTATAGTTTTATTTATACATTTTAGTGTCTTTTTGTTTTATGGATGTGTAGTTTATTGTGTTTTTTCACTGTGGCATATGTCAAGTGAATATAAGGTTTATGTTGGTTTTGCGGACAATGATATTCAACACACTAGAAGTCTTGCTTTCGAATCTTGGGTGATATTCACTCCCACTGGTCAGTTGAAATATTCTCGAGGTGTTTGTCTAGGAGAAGAAACCAATAATGTTGTCAAGAAAAGTGTTGTAATAGAATTACTATGTGATGCATTATCACATGGTATTTCTCACCTTCGGGTTCATCTAGATGATCAACTTTTTTTTTTACAGTTAAATGGACTATAGTACCACACCTACAATCCCACCCTTCACCAATGATTCCTTAGGGTACATCTCTTAGAACATTATTTTGATTATATCACGTATATTCATGTTCCTATGAGATCGAATCAACTAACTGATGCATTGGATAATCATGTATTATATTGGCATCTTTCACAGACATAAAAATTAAATCACACACATACACGCACATGTAAATGCATTTGTAAAAAATGATTACTCCATAAGNCCATGGGTGATCCAAGTGGATATCGATCGCCACCCACCTTTTCTAGCTTGCTCAAAATAGTTTTCTGGCAATTTTGGTAATTTACTACTTTTGGCAGTTTTTCAGGTCCTAAACTTCTGGAGTCGTTTTGAGGCCCTAAACGACGCTTTTTTGGGTATATTTCGATCAAAAATTTTCATCATGAAATTTTTATCAATAGTTGTGGTCCTCGGATAGATCTTTCCAATGGGCTATCGTACGCCTAAAACGGAGATCATATGCAAAAGTTACGACCCCGAGAAGTTGATGTACCAACTTACCCAAACAGGGCCCACATGACTTTTGGCGCTTCATCTCCCAGGGTTAGGTTTTTGGATGTCTATGGTTTTTGACATTCCTGTTTATTGTAAAAAGACCTTTAGAGCCTCATTGTAACTATCTCCTTGTGAATGCGAGTATCCGTCACATCTCTTCTTAGAGATAAGCTGCCACCATTCTAGTGAGTCTTCCACTGTATTTTTACAGTCTTTGTACATTTATTTCATTAATAGAAATAGTGTATTACTGCATATTTGGTTTTATGGTTGCATATCTAATACATTTCTGTTATATTATTGGATATTTGTGATATCTCTATGTATTTATTTATTACATCTCCACTCTCATTTCGTGTCGAAGATAATTCAGATCAGTGGTATCAGAGTAGGCTGCTCTTGATCATTTTTCAGTGCATGTCCCCGACGAGGTCCAAGTATAGAAATTTGGGTCTTGAGCTTGTCTCTCTTGAATAAAATTGCTCTCACATGCCCAAGAAACCCTCCATGGCGGAAGAAAATAAAAATGACAGAGCAGACGATCCTATCAATCTATTGCTTGAGAAAACTCTCATGCGACAGAGGGATGAAATGATGGAGAAGTTTTCCCACATCCTTCAACACCTGTCGATAAAAACAAGAACATCTTCATCAAACAACCACTTTGGAATCACCTCTCCTTTC
>SNQJ01S0172163.1:20467-33706 GCA_010110895.2 Picea sitchensis
ATCAATCTATTGCTTGAGAAAACTCTCATGCGACAGAGGGATGAAATGATGGAGAAGTTTTCCCACATCCTTCAACACCTGTCGATAAAAACAAGAACATCTTCATCAAACAACCACTTTGGAATCACCTCTCCTTTCAAGGTACAGGTTATTTTTTATATTCCCGTAATTGAAGGCCAAATAGATGTGGATGCTCTATACAAATGGTTAAATCGGTTAGAAGGTTATTTCTTTGTTCATAATTTTTTCGACAGGGAAAATATCACCTTCGCACTCCTTAAATATCTCCCCCATGTTAAACATTGGTGGGAAACTTGTTGGGAGAAAAGTTCCATAGAGGAGTTTGGAATATATGGGGTCGAGCCCACATGGTATTTTTTTTTGGATGTGGTAAAGAAACAGTATTACCCTGTTGGTAACTATGAGGACCAGTATGTGAGATGGAACACACTGCGACAAGAGAAGGGCCAAGAAGTTACAAAGTTCACCAATACCTTCCATACCTTGCACACCAAGCTAGGTATCAAAGACTCTAAACGAAATTTGGTTTTGAAATACCGTGGGGCTCTACACAGATACATCCAAACTGAAATGGATTTTCTGGACATCTCATCACTCGGTGCTTATTATTGATATGTTGTTAAAATCGAGCATAAATTTAAGCACAAAAAAAAATGGGAGTTTGGGTCTGCAAATATGTAACAACCAAAGTATGATAAAGATGACCCTAACAAATAGTCTCCTGAAAACCATCCCAAGCCACAGGAAAAGAAGGGTCATGGGAAGACAAAGGACACTGGAAAATGGTGTGATTTCCACAAAATCCCATGGCACAACACCGATGAATGTCGCTCAAAACAATCATTGGTGGTTGAGATCAAAGACAAGGAGTCGAACCCTGATTCAGAATCTGATTCTAAAAATATTGGTAAAAGAAAAATCATCGATGTAGACCCCACTTCTATTGTCGCGACTGTAGAAATAAGTTTTATATTCCCATATTTGAAGGACAGATATATGCATATGTCCTAGAAAAATGGTTAAATCTGCTAGAAGGTTATTTCTTTGTTCATAATTTATCCAACAAGGAAAAGATCACCTTCACGCTCCTTAAGGCTCTCCCCCATTTCAAACATTGGCGGGAAACATATTGGGATCAAAGTTACACAGAAGAGTCTAGAATATATGAGGTCAATCCCACTTGGGATTGTTTTTTGGACGTGGTAAAGAAACAACATTACCTTGTTGGAAAATATGAGGACGAGTATATGAGATGGACCACATTGTAGCAAGAGAGGGGCCAAGTAGTTCTATATTTCACCATACCTTCCATACCTTGTGCACCAACATGGGTATCAAAGACTCTGAATGAAATTTGGTTTTGAAATACCATGGGGCTCTACATAGATACATCCAAACTGAAATGGATTTTATGGACATCTCATCACTCAGTGTTTCTTATCAATATGTTGTTAAAATCGAGCATAAATTTAAGCACCAGAACAAATGGGAGTTTGGGTCTACAAATCCACAACAACCAAAGTATGATAAACACAACCCTAACAAAAAGTCTCCTGAAAACTAGTCCAAGCCACAAGAAAAGAAGGGTCACAGGAAGACAAAGAAGGACACCGGAAAATGGTGTGATTTCCACAAAATCCCATGGCACAACACTGATGAATGTCTCTCAAAAAATTCATTAGTGGTCGAAAACAAAGACAAGGAGTCGAACCCCGATTCAGAATCTGATTCTGAAAATATTGGTAAAAGACACATCATCGATGCAGACCCCACTGATATTGTCGTGACCATAGAAATTCAACCAGAAGAACCAACATATCATAAAGAGGGGGAGATCAGTTTTCATTCACAGATGTGGGTGAAGGGGACCCCGTTGCATTTATTGTTGATAGCGGAAGCCAAAAGAACCTCATATTTGCAGAGGTCGTCAAAAAGTTAGGATTGTCAACAACACCACACCCACAACCATACAACATCGAGTGGCTTCACCAAGGACAAGATCTTCATGTCAGCAAGCATTTTCAATTGTCATATGGCATCCATCTCTTCAAATATGAGGTATTATGTGATGTTACCCCATTGGATGTTTGTGATGTTCTCTTGGGACAACCATATATGTGGAGATGTCATGTTGTTTATGAGTCTCGACCCCATATTGTCATTGTTACTTTGGGGGGTCATCTCTACAAAATACCAAAGGTATTTCCAACTACTGTCCCACCTAAACAGTGCCGCAAGGTAGTATCTCATACTACAAAATTCAGCTTCTTCACAATATTTTCAAAGGGTAAACAAAAGGATAATGTAACCACTACAGCCTAAGCCGAAGCACCTTCTATCCAACAGAAGCAGATCGACAAGATTGAAGCAAAGTGTAAAGATTCCTTCTGCACACAGGCACCTCATATAGCTAGACTTGTTAAAAAGGTCCAACCCTTCCAGCCACATGTTCGTGACATCCTTCAACAAGCTAAGCAGCGCAACTTCCCCAACAGGGCAAGCATCTCATCAAGATGCAAATTCAACAAACACTTTTTCCTCTCCTCCAGGCCCCCAACGCAATGGAGACCATTTCTTCCTAAGGAGGGAGGATTTATCTAGGTGGATATTGGTGGCCACCCACCTTTTCCAACTGGCTCAAAACAGTTTTCTAGCAATTTTGGTAATTTACTATTTTTGGCAGTTTTTTGGGTCCTGAACTTTCAGAGTCATTTTAAGGCCCTAAACGACATTTTTTGGGGTATCTTTCGATCAAAAAAATTCAACATGAAATTTTCATCAATAGTTGATCGTATTCAGATAGATCTTTCCAATGGGATATCATATGCCTAAAATGGAGATCGTATGCAAAAGTTACGACTAAGGGAAGTTTATGTACCAACTTACCCAAATGGGGCCCACATGACTTTTGGCGCTTCATCTCCCAGGGTTAGGTTTTTGGGTGTCTAGGGGTTTTGACATTCTTGTTTATTGTAAAAAGGAATTCAAAGCCTCATTGTAACTATCTCCTTGTGAAAGTGAGTAGCCGTCACATCTCTTCTCAAAGATAAGCTGCCACCATTCTAGTGAGTCTTCCACTCTATATTTTTACAGTCTTTGTACATTTCTTTCATTAATAGAAATCGTGTATTATTGTATCTCTATGATTATGGTTGCATCTCTGATACATTTTTGTTATATTATTGGATATCCACGATATCTCTGTGCATTTCTTTATTACATATCTACTCTCATTTCGTGCCGAAAATAATCTGGATCAATGGGCATCAAAAGTGTCAATAATGCATCGTCGGGATTATGCCCTCAATACATATACGAGATACAAAAAGAGTGTCCTTGTATGCATAATGTCCAACTCTACTCTAATATTTAGGCCTATTGTCCCTAGTATAATAGACGACAGTGTTGGTTAGACACGTGATCCAGGTGGATATCAATGGCCACCCACCTTTTCCAACTGGCTCAAAACATTTTTTTGGCATTTTTGGTAATTTACTATTTTTAGCAGTTTTTAACTTCCGTGGCCATTTTGAGGGACTAAATGAATTTTTTTTGGGATTGAGATTATAAATTAGATCTGAAGGCTCTACTTGATCCCCCAAAATGAATATCCTTGATTATACCTTTCCAACGAGCTATTGTGCGCCCCAAACAGAGATCGTATGCCAAAGTTACGCCCCTGGGAAATTGATACACCAAACTACCCAAAACGAGGTCCACAATACTGTTGGATTTTCATCTTCCAGGGTTAGGGTTTTGGATTTTCTTTATGATAAAAAGGCCTTTGGAGCCTCATTATAAAATCATCTTCTCATGAATGCGAGTAGCGGACACATCTCTTCTCAGAGATAAGTTGCGACCATTCTAGCGAGGCTTTCACTCTGTATTTTACAGTCCTTGTACATTTTCGCTCATTAATAGAAAATTGTGTATTATTGTATCTATGTATTTATGGTTTCATCTCTGAGACATTTCCGTTATATTATTGGATATCCAAAATATCTCTGTAAATTTATTTATTATATCTTCACTCTCATTTCGTGCCGAAAATAATCTGGATCAGTGGTATCAAAGCAGGCTTCTCTTGGTCATTTTTTTTCAGTACATGTCCCCAACGAGGTCTGAGTATATAAATTTAGGTCTCAATATTGTCTCCCTTTTGGAAAATCTCTCTCGCATACCCAAGAAACCCTCAATGGTGGAAGAAAATAAAAATGGCGGAGTAGTCGATTATATCAATTTGTTGCTTGAGCAAGCTCTCAAGCGACAGAGGGTCAAAATGATGGAGAATTTTTCCCACATCCTTCAACGCCTACCGATAGCAGTAGGAACATCTTCATCAAGCGAAAAATTTGGAGGCACCTCTCCTTTCAAGGTACAAGTTAATTTTTATATTCCCATATTTGAAGGACAGATAGATGCAGATGTCCTAGAAAAATGGTTAAATCTGCTAGAAGGTTGTTATAACCCTAAATTGCACCATAAATGCTTACCTGGCATCAGGCCATCTCAGATCCCTTCTTTGCCAAATTACTAGTGAACAACTCTTTAAAAAACCTCTTTTATAAGGGCTCATGTGCCCTACTCTATTATTGCACATGTGTACATGCTAGATGACCTAAAACAACCCACGTGGACCGACAAAAGCACGAAAAAAGGAAAGTTACCGACGGAATACACAACTCTGGGTGAGTTAACTGAAACTCCCAGCCATGCATGGACGAGGGTTCATCCAAAGACCTAGCTTCTTCTAGCCTATAAAAGAAGGGCTAGGGGTCCCATTTGGAAGAGGAAAAATATAGCAAAGAAACTCTGCCCATTTGCATATTCCCATTGTCCCAACCCTTTAGCCATCCTTGTGCCAAAAGAGATACTAAGAAAAGAAGTTGGAGGACAGTTGAAGAGGAGCCCAGAATCAGGTTCATGGAGCGGTGGCCGATATCGACTTTTTGTAAGTTGACTCATTCAAAGTAATAAAGAAAATGTTTTTCCCATACCAATTCATGAGTTATTCATAGTTTGTTAAGTACATGTTTGAATCTCTAACCCGTTAGTCTATAGGTAAGATGCATACGTAGTTGTTGCTTGTCTTGTTTGCAGGACATCTTTGGAAGGAGAATTGTGAACAAGTAATCAAGTGCGACAAGGGATCGACATCAAATGCCTGGAACAAGGTAGGTTGATCTGGCCATGTATTTACTAAAAGGAAATGGGATTTAAGTCTGGGGACGAAGGTAGAAAGTAGATTTTTTCTTGGTCATATCTACATTCAAAGCATAACCCAATTTGCTAGTTCATAAGGAGATTTCCCTCACAACAGAATTGGCGACCATACTGGGGAGATCTCTAGGGTTCCTAGGAATTTTATTTGTTTTTGGGGTAGTTTAAAAGACTGGTTTTTCTTGCCTGTTCTTTTTTAGATTTTGCAAAGTCTGAGCTAGCATAGAGTTTGGTTTACCATACCAACTTTATCTGTTATTTGCTTGACTATTTTTATCTGGACCCATAGAGGCACAGGTGGCCTGCATAAGGTATGCACGCATGTACCCATGCCCTACTCTCTTACAGACCGTGTGCGAACACTAGCTGAAGAAGTAGCAGTAGCGTGTAGAGTCCAGAGAATTTTTTAGGTAGTCATCCTCTTCCCTATCAGAATCAGACATTCTCAGGGTTTTCTGGGATTCTTTCTAAGTCTTGGTTGTTTGCAGTCTTGTCTCAAATTGGTTTGTTTTACAAATTTTTTTCCTTACATTGTTTTCTTTTTTTGTTAAAAAGAGTGTCCAAGACTTCAAGGGATCCTGGTTATTAATATAAGTGGTCTCTTCCTAGTTTGGGTTGTCTATTTTTTTTTTTCTTAGAGTTTAGAGATACACGCAGCCTATACAAGGTCAACCCACGTGTACACACCCTATGTCGCTATATAGCCCGCGTTGACATGCTTGTTGTTGGAATATTAGTAGCGTGCTTATGAAGGACAGTTTTTGTTGTGGGTAAGGCAGTCATCCTTTCCTTGGATGAGAATTATACCTCTCAGGTGTTTGAATCTTTGTCTTAGCAGTCAATATCTTAGGATTAATCTTACCCTTAGCTTACTTTTTCTCATTTAAAGTTGTCATAAAAAATATTTTTTTAGGGTTTTTAGACAAGTGTGAGAGTCATTTTTTAAGTTTCTAGTGTGTGATTTGTTGAAGTGATTCTTTGTGATCTGTGATTAGGCCAGAATTGTTTTTCTTGGTATTTGCTTGTTGGTATTTTTCCTTTTTTCTTTATCAACATTTCAATAAAAAATAAAAAAAAATCTCTTTCATTTTCTTGTTTGGTTGAAGAGTGTGCTTCTGCATTATCAACCAGGGAAAAGTCGTTTATTTCATAATTTTTTTAGTTTACTTAGATCATAAGTAGCTTTTAGTCAAGTGAAATTTCTTTTGAGTTTGCTATCCAAAAGCTTAGAAATTTAAAAAAATATTTATTTTGAAAAGTTGTTGAAATTTTGCATTAAGTAAAAGTTTTTTTTTCCATCTTTTTTATTCATTTTTGCTTTCGTCTTTTAAACATCATCAGTTTCACTTTCATACCCCTTAACATAAGACAAAGCCATAAAATTAATGCTAAATCTAAAATTTATTAGACTTTTCTGTTTGTAGGGTTAACCAACTAGTTCAGGATTAGGGCCTTGGATTAGGTTGGAGAGGAAACTCCTCAAAGCCATTTAAAATCAAACATTGGAGTCTGAGTTAGGGAGTTTCTAAGTCCAGTATCATGAAATTTATCCAGGACGCCCCTCTAACACAGGGGATAAACACGAGGTCACATGCGGAAAGGTAGCGGAGATAACCCCTCCAAAGCTAGACCAATCGTAGTGGAGAACAAATATAGAGGGCTTGTTTTGGGATTTCGTTGATTGCATTTGCCACGGGGATTTGTGGGTCTTGAATCCATTTGAGGTCCTCAGTTGTCTTCTAGACCACTTTCTTTCGATACCCTTGACAGGTTTCGGGCTCGACACCCTGCTCATTGTGGTCTACCCGACTTTCGACTGTACCTGCCTGGTGACTGTTCACGCTATAACAACCTAGTTGCCTATCTTTTTTAGGGACATACACAGGTGACTGTAGGGGTATACCACGGTACCTAGGATAGACATCAGGGCACTCTTTGAATAGTATACCCAAAGGGTGCTTCCGTTTTCAAGTTGCACTTGCACCAGTAAGTTTCTCTAGTGTTGGTTGTTGTAACTGTTCTTCCAATTAATTTAATGTTTCCTGTCTTATCTTCTAGGGACTTTTTAGTGTGTGTTACTTTTGAATGTTTGGACTACCCTAGAGTTTCTTTGATATTATCACATAGTGGAGGATCATGAGCTCCTCCAGTCACGAAGGCTTCTTGGCCTGCCATCGGTTACACTAGAGCCACCCCCGCCACCATTAAGGCGAAATCTAGACCAACAAGGGCCAAGAAATTGTGCCCGACCAACACCCAAAGGAATTGACCATTTTGGACCTTGAAGAGAATTATCTTGGCCTGGTTGAAACCCCAACCACTTCTTTCTTGGCACCTTTCATCGTACCAATTCAATTTTACGAGCGTCGGACAGTGTTGCACACAGCAATGGAAACAAATGTTGTTACTCCCTCTGGGAATTCTTCAACTCCCACTACGGTTGTCACCATAGGAGAGTTTTCACTTCCTAACCCACTATCACCGGTCTAAGCCACCATGGTGTCGACCACTTCTACATCACACAGTGGTCCGATCCTGTTTTTTGCGGTGGCCACAACCCGTTTCACATCAAGTGCGATAGGCCCTCTATTCTCATACGGGATGCCTAGTTTGGGTACAATTCCTGTAATTTCCTACTTCACTTTACAGAATTCAGGTCTAGGGGCAGGGAGATTTAGCGCTCCTCTGCAAGGTCACATGGGGGGAAATCTTGCTCCTTTTAATGCTTTCCCTTATGAAGGAGGTCATATCCCTCCTTCATCCCCTTCACTCGGCGGCTCGCATCAGCATTCCGCCGGGCAACCTACATACCATAGTTTATTTGGAGCGGGGAGTCAAGGACCACCTTCACATAACATGCTAGTAGGTTCGACACCATTTTCTTTGGTCAGGACATTTGGTAACAACGCCTTCTCATAAGCTTCCTTTCTGACTAGGGGAAATCCCAATTTTGGACAATCTATTCCTGTGCAGGGTACTATTCCTACACAGGGGGAAAACATAGGAACTTCTTCCGCATCAGGGCCTTGGAATTCTTGGTAGGGATTTGTTCCCTCATCCAGAATGTTGATATGGGGTAATTATTTCCACAATAAATGGAACCCTAGACAAACTACTATGCCTATTCCCACGAGACCAACATGGGGCAACCCTTCCCAGAGTTCTTCGAATATAATTCACGCCCAAACATCTATGTCCTTTTTGGGAAATCAGCCGATGATGTCTCCACATATGCAAAATCCATATGCTGGCCAAGGCCAAGGTTTCTACCATAATCTGGGCCAGCAGCCAAACGTTTCCTGGCAACCTGGTGCCAGTCAAACTACAGGCCCCTTTTTCCCAGGTTATCACCTACAACCCAAACTACCCTTCCTGGCGACTTTGCACTTGCCAGATTTGACAAGGTTGTTGAATGACCCCATTTGTCATGATCTGCATTGGCCTCCTATGCCGACGAAGTTGCCTTCGGACATTCCAAAGTTCGAAGCCAAGCCTAACGAATATCCAGGCGATCATGTGACTACCTTCCATATTTGGTGCTCATCTAACTCATTGAAAGATGACTTCATGCAGTTGCGATTGTTTCAACGTACTCTCATTGGGAGTGCTGAAAAATGGTACATTGAGCTCAATCACTCAAGATACTCTTCCTTCTGTGAGCTGGAAATGGATTTCCTAAACCATTTCCAATTACCTATGAGATACGACGCTGGCACAGAACTGCTAGCCAATTTCGAACAGCCAACAGCGGACCATATCTCTGATCACATCCGAGAATGGAGATGCCAGAAGACTCTAATTAAGGTGCCAGTCCCACCAGCATTCCTGCTTGAGTGGTTCCTTAAATCTTTGGTCCCGCAGTTATCCAAAGATGTCGCAATGTCAGGAGTATTCTCGAAAGAAGACGCCATCATGAGAGATCAACAATTTGAGCTCATATATCCTCAGTCCGGTTTATTATACAACATCTTGCTAGATGCGCCATGCTCAATACTGGATAAAAATAGACAGAGAGTTGGACCACATGTCGATGGTATTGTTGGTTCAGCACAAACAAAGCCTGTTGAGCAATTGACAAAGCAGTTGCAGCAGTTATCTATACAACACACAATGACCAACCAAAATACTACTTTGGCTACTCCCCCTACCAAAACGTCAGAGGTACACACAGTGCAATCGAATAACTGAAAGGCCACCCAGCAGCCTGAAGGAAAGAAAAAACAATGAAAGAAGGGTAAGGGGGATAAAAAACTTACTGATAATGATGGCGGGAACAACACTAAAAAATGGAAGGTGAGGTATCCATGCAACTTGTGCGCGGAAGACCACCCAACCCATCTATGTCCTCAACTTGCAGAAGCCCAAAAGTTTGTGACGTAGAAATAACAAGCTATGTTGACTAATCTATTTCAACATGGGAAAAATATAACCCAAGCCTCTACAAGCACAGAAGGGGGCAGCCAAGACCCCTCTCCACCCACGAACAACCCCGCATCCTTGAACATATATATGGTGAGGGGTGATGCTTTTATATCAACTAGAGTGCATGACTACAGTAAACCAAGCACTTCTGAGAAGGGTAAAGAAGCTGAAATCCCATCTCTTCCTCTACAGATTGAGAATATGTTGGGTGAAACAATGACATGCATTCCCAAAGGTGCCTTTAAAAAAGCTTCTCATAACCCAAATGCAAGGGCTTCCCAGAACTACTCTGTGGTGGAAGATTTATCACAAACCCCTTGTGCGATGTCTGCTTTGGAGGTCCTCCAAAGCTGCCCTTCCCAGAGGAAAGGCTTTTTAACCGCTTTAAGATCAACCAAGACTTGTAATCCAGGTACAATCATGCTGGATACAACTAACTTAAAACCTCGTCTACCTTACCATGTAGCATTTCAGATAGTAGTGGCTTATCCCATGAAAACTTTTACTCGTAATATCTTTTGCACGATGGTTGATGAGGGTGCCTCGACATGCGTTATGTCGTTGGCATGTTGGAAGGTCATTGGCCAGCTCATTTTTTCTCTGTCACCTACTCTCCTCACCACTTTCGATGGTCATTCATTCCGACCACATGGTATCATTCCTTCTTTCCCCGTGCAGTTAGGAGGGAAGACCGTGTGTGTCGAAGTGGAGGTATTCGATGCTCCCCTCAACTATAACCTCTTGTTAGGAAGAAGTTGGACTTATTCCATGCAAGTTGTGGTTGCTACAGTTTTCTGGGTCTTATTTTTTCCACACGAGGGTTGGATAATGACCATCGATCAATTTTCCTTCTCCAGACCTAACCCTACTTTGGGGGCATCCATGGTCCCGATGATTGATAATCCTCAACCAAGTGTTGTCGACGTAGGGGTTGGTTTGTGCCCATCTTTGATGGGTACTTTCGATTACCCACCCCCTCATGGCGATATCAAGTTTATATCCAATCACCATAAGGTTGAGATTTTTCAAGTTTCGTCGTTCCAAATGACTTACTTCGATGATCTGTGGACACTTCCTTCCCCATTGACCACGATGGATGATACAGGACACCCGGGCATGTCTATGCCCTTATCTGCAGCTGAAGTAGCATACTCTTTAGTCCAACAAGCTTCAGCCCACATTGATCCAGCTCCTACACAAGAGTTAGATCCACTTCTAGAGCCTGTTTGGGTTCAGGGTTCTCTCTCTCACACCAATTCATTGGACTTGGTCTTTCCCTCTGATGAAGCAATAATTGAAGAAATGACTAGTCCAGATAAATCCTGGGAAGATCTTCATCACAGATCATACTTCCTCCCAGAGTTAAGCCGAATTGAAGCAAGAGAATTCACTGTGACCATGACGAGAGATCGGTCTTGTCCTATTAATCCCTTCTCTACACACGAGGTTTATGCTGAGGGTAATATGGAAACTATCACTAAAACCTTACCGATCAATATCTCCTGAAACCCTGGCATCATGGAGAATGTCTTCATCGGAGCGAACTTCTCCCTCGAAGAGATTCAAATCTACACAGATCTTTTCAAACAATTCCATGAAGTTTTTTCCTGGTCTTATGAGGAAATGCCAGGCATCGATCCAAGAATAGTTGAACATGAAATTACAACATATCCTGATGCCAAGTCGGTTCGGTAGAAGTTTCATCCAGTTAATCCTAAGAAAGCAGTAACCATTAAGGTTGAGGTTGAGAAATTGCTAAAAGTCGTGTTTATTTATCTGATCCATTTGACCCAATGGGTGTCCAACCCCATACCGGTCAATAAAAAACAAGGCACGATTCGTGTATGTACTGACCTATGTGATTTGAACAAGGCATGTCCCAAAGATAATTTTCCAACACCTTTCATCGACCAGATCATTGATGAATGTGCTGGTTGCGAAGCCTTTTCTTTCATGGACGACTTTTCAGGATATAATCAAATCCAAATCAAACCTGAAGACCAACACAAAACGACATTCATCTGCCCATGGGGTACATTCTCATATCATAAAATGCCTTTTGGTCTCAAAAATGTTGGATCCACCTTTCAACGGGCCATGTCCTTTGCTTTCCATGACCTCAAGCATATAGTTGAGGCCTATCTAGATGATTTAGCATTGTGATCTCGCAAGAGAACAGATCATTCCACACACCTCCGACTTATCTTCAAACGTTGTCGCTACTTTCGGATTCGCCTGAATCCAAACAAGTGCAACTGTTGTGTAACGTCAGGATGATTGTTAGGTTTCATAGTGTCAACAACAGGGATCATGGGCGATCCTCTCAAGGTTGAGGCAATAATTTAGTTGCACCCCCCACACACAATCCTTCAACTTCAGAGTCTACAAGGAAAAGCAAACTTTTTACGATGCTTCATCGCCAATTACGCTGAAATCACCAAGGGATTTATGCGCTTACTGAAGAAAGATGTTTCCTTTTACTGGGACGATGCGTCTCAACACTCTTTCAATGCATTGAAACATGCCCTCACAATTGCCCCTCTTCTCCAACCACCGAACTATAACAAATATTTCTTATTATATCTGGCTGCAGCAGAGTCAACCATTGGCATGGTTTTAGTTCAGGAAGATGACTTGCTCTCAGAATATGTGATCTATTACCTGAGCTGAGGCCTCGTAGGACCAGAACTCAATTATTCTCACATCGAAAAACTTGTGTTGCTAGCAGTTCATGCTGTTCAACAGTTCCGTCATTATGTTCTATTTCACAAGACCATCGTCATTGTTGTCATGAATCCATTCCAGTACATGTTAACACGACGGGTAATAGGCGGAAAAATCAGTAGATGGATAGTCATCCTCCAGGAGTTTGACTTAGACTTCATTTCAGCAAAGTCTAAAAAATCATTGGTCTTCGCAGAACTTATTTTGGAACTTTTGGATGAGTCAGGTGACGTTGTGCCTGAAGAATCGCCTATCTGGGGAGATATGTTTTTTATAACGTCTTTGGATCCCTATTACGGAGATATACTTATCTATCTCTAGAATTTGAAGTGCCCCACCTCTGATTCCCATGATGAGCATCGACGTATATGCTATCAGGCTAAGAATTATCTCATAATCGAAGATACATTGTATCGGAGAGGTGTAGACTGCATCCTACGTCGATGTCTCACTCATGAGGAAGCTGTTATTGTGCTTAACGATTTCCATACCAGAGCTTGTGGAGATCATTTGTCTGGGTTGTCAACAGCCCAAAAGATTCTACGATCAGGTTACTTCTAGCTGACACTTATCAAAGATTGTATCAAATCGGTCAAGAAGTGCCATCCATGCCAAATCTTCTCTTGAAATGTTAAGAACCAAACATCAATATAGCATAGAAAAACCTCAGGAAAAGTACTCAACGCCTTGAAAAAGAGATAATTTCAGATATAAGCCTCTTCGAGGGGGCAACCTCCTTTTACCCCACTTAAATGTTCAAGTACAAGATGATTCAAAATGAAAATGTCTCCTTGGTATATATAGGAGACTAGGAGGTTTAATGGCCTAAAGCCGACATAAATAAAATAACAT
>SNQJ01S0172165.1:0-20457 GCA_010110895.2 Picea sitchensis
CCTAGCATGTATCCTTTACAAATTTCATTTTTACTAAGAAAAATAGAGGGCATGCCACATACCATGTTTTGCATATCTGGAAGTGATTTGAAATGAATATGCCCAAGTCTTCTGTTCCACAACTCACTGAAGCTAGTCACATTATGAGCCAATTCCTGAACTGATTGTCCTGTCACAACGTACAATCCTCCCTTATGAATCCCAATGGGTTCTATTGTACTTAAGTGGCTACCTTTATCCCATAGTAGTGCCTTCTTGTCCTTGAATATCACCCAATATCCCTTGTCCTCAAGCGCTGCAACTGATAGAAGATTATTCTTAAGCCATGGAACATATAATTCTTCATCAACATGAAGTCTAGCCCCATTGTTTGCACCCAATTCGTCACTGTGTGAGCAAATTATGAGTGCTTACATGCCCAATTGGGCTCTGCTAGGCATGACAGCTGTGAGGTAAAAGGTTAGAGAAAGAAACAATAAAACAATAAGCAAAAACAAACTACAACTAATTAAAACTAAGAGCATATGAAAAAATGAAAAACAAATGTAAATGGACCAATATCACCAATGTATAAGTTGATCTGTTGATGAAATCAAAGACACACAAAGAAGAAGGGGACTTGGGTCCCCTCCTCTCCAATGGAAGGCTCTTGAATCCCTCAAAGCTTGCTCTCCTTTACAATGAAAGATGAAAAATGTGGGTGAAAAGAACTCCAAGCTTATTCACTCAAGTGAGGGGTGAATAGCTTATGAAATCTAGCCTACAATGTATGTTGTAGAATGAGTCCTTAGCAATCTCAGTAGCATAAAAATACAAAGAATTCCTTGAAAATGGTGGTCACTCATGGATTTTTTATAGCCAAGCATTGAGTTATTATGTGTCCTCTTTTGAATCTTGAAAGGGGCTCTTTAGGGCACAATTAGGTCTTTGAGCCAGGAGCCACCATGAGAGTGGGCTCGGTTGAGTGTCAAATCGACATGGGAGCCGATCCATTAGTGGTTGGGAATGAGCCGGTTTCAATAAATGCGTCTGATTTTAGCGGCGTGCGGAGTTTTTTTCTAACAATGGCCTTGTGCACCTATCTTGTAGCGTTGTCTTGATCTATTCACGTGCATGTCTTGTAGCGCCCAGATAGTGTATAGCGCCCTTCAAATTTTGGTAATTTGCAGTTTTGACCCTTTTGCAATGTTGTAGAATTAATCCTGTGCCATGAATGACTCTTTTGTTTTGGCCGATCACGGAGTTCTTATGCTTCTCTTGAAATTTCGATGATATGATGCCTGATGGATGAGTTAGGAAAAAACATATAGCGAAATCCATCAATGTTTCTTGAGGATAGTGTTATAGAGAAACAGCAAGAATAGAGACGTAGAAGTGATCAGCCGGAGAAGAAATAGACACGAATCAGACTTTCCACAAAGGGGTATTATATCAATACAAGTGTGTACAAACGGCGAGGCATATCCATGCTCATATAATGCGCTTCTGAAAATATTGATGTATACAAGCTGGCGCTTCCTCGGGGCCAGGAAATGATAAAAGCTGACAAGATTACGCAGCGGAACATACTCGAACCGATTGGTAATGGTGTGGAAAGTAACCATTGGCAATTAAAAGTGAGCATTGAAGTGGCCCTACCGGATTCAGAGAGGGTCTTGACAAGCGATGAGAAAAAAGCTACTTGATAATGCATAAAAATTAAGACCCACCACAATAACATGAGAGAAAGTGTTGGCGTCAGAATGTTATAGAAGTCAAACCTCAAGAACAATGGTGTTTCCCCACGATAAGTCGAGAGATAAACTCATTGAATGAGGAAATGAGAATCAAGATCATCGTCCCTTATGGAAATTTTGTTGATGTCGACAAAAAAGGTGACGTGACTCCCAGGAGCAAAAAGGGTTCTCCGTGGAATCTACTGAGGTGTGAAGTGGCAGAGGTACATAGGCGAAGTCGAGAAATAGGAAGACTCAATACTGCCTTTGGCTAGAGGATGTATGAGACAAGCGATTAATGTAGTGTGACAAGGTCAGTGTCAGGGGGACGCTAAGACCAAGGATAAGTTGTGCCGGAGGCAGGACAAAGTGAACAAATTCGGAGGACTCGCTTGATGAAGTGGCTTTGGGTAGTGCTCACGGGAATATAGGCGATGTCGGTGAATTGAATGAAAGTACATTCTCCAACCAAAGGGTGACATGGGTTAACGTGTAATAAAAAAGGAAGTGGGTAGATCAGCGATGGCGACAAAAGTAAAAGGCTGAATATAAAGGTGTTTGTACAAGAAAATAATGAATAAATTGGGGAAGATGTACAAATACAAAAACAGGTTCCCCAATGAACAATGGAGTGCCCGATGGGGAAGAGACTTGGGAGAAAGCTGATGAAGGTAGGGCCCCATTTGCTAGTTCACCGTATGAGAGTAGGTGAAATGGAATAGGATTCGCTTGAGATGGGCAAAGCCCGATGGTGGATGAAATGGTTGGTTAATGATCTGCGGAGGAAGTGTAGGTAAAAAGAACATGACCATAAAGCGATGTCTTGGGAGTCCGTATGGGAAGCTAACAAAATGAGAAGAAAAGTATGTAGTTAATTCGCAACATAATGAAGACTACCGGGACTCCCATCCCTAAAAGGAGTGATGAAGAGGCCGCATGAAATTATTAAGTGCCAAAAGGATTATATGAATAGGAAAACTCCTTAGGTAGAGAATGCCTAGAATTGTGATACCTAAAGATGCAATTGAAGTGTGATGCTACATGAGGCCCAGGAAAAGGGTATCTAAAGAATCAATTTTAGAGGTGTATTTGGAAATGTAAAATGCAATCTGATGAGAATACTACATGCGGAGTGTTGGTTATATACCTGAAGGGGTTGTGTTTGAGGATGATGACCAAGTACCTGTGCAGAGAACAACCAAATACCCAAAGTAGACAATAACTGAAGAAGAACAAATATGAACATGTATTGAATAAATGCTTGATAAAAGGCATTAGATGAATATGTAATGTAATCTAATGGCGAGTGGAAGTTTGGGAAAAACCCCATATATATAGGCCTTAGGAGCCCACATTGCCACCTCATTTGTACACCTTTCTCTGGTGAGTTCGAGTAAGATCGGAGGAGATTGGTGAGATTCCAAGAGCAGGGACCTTTCCCGGTGTATTTGAGATTTGGTTAGTGGTGGAACATCACGCACCAGCATGAGTTTTCTAATTTTTGGGGCGGGGAGTAGATGCGAGTGTAAAATGCGGGGTTTTGGGTAGAGGAATTGGGCCCCACATGCGTGGGTGACCGATTGGGAAGGCGTGCATAGAGTAGCACATATACTTCGAATCTGCGCGCGTAATGATGGCGTGAGTAGAGAAAATAAAGAGTGCTTCAGGCGCTTTATGAAGTTAGACGGCGGCGCATGAGTGGCGCATCAAGACGAATGAAGCTCATGGCGCCTATGGAGTATAATGGCCTTTAGAAGCGTGCACATATAGTTGACAAAGCGCTCATGAAGCGCGTAGGAAAAAATAGGCCAGCGATGTATGGCGCTGTATAGTAACGATTCGCGCATGCATGCTGCCTGTAGCGCGTAGTGAAGTAAAACCACGCCTTTGAGAGGCAAGGTTTGAAGTGAAAAATTAGCTCTTTTTGATGTTTTGGAGGATTGCCTAAGATAATATAAGACTCTAGGTTGTGGAAAGGGAAGTGATCATGGAGCGTTTGATAGCATGGCGAGAGCTGGAGCACCTTCCTGAAGGCTGTAGCCAATACTGCGCTAAACGATTAAGATTAGCGGATTAAGGCTTTACAACGTGATGGGTTTTGCCTAAGTTCTTTGATTGCCGTTGTTACGATCCATCGTATTTTCTCAGTTCTTGATGAGATGTGGAGTCCCGATCAGTACCGCTCATGCGAGGAGAGAATATAAGCCTTCTGGCTGGTGGAAGGGCGTCTACTTCTTGAGCGAGCTCCCTTAGAACACCGTTCTGGCCAGAATCATCAGCGCCCAAAGGGGCACTCATCACGAGCGATCACCGAAGCGATAGCCACTGGGGCCGGCACTATATGGCGGATGCATTGAGCATGAGTGGGATAGGTATCCTGCTTTGCCTTCGTTGCATAGCAGCGAGTATTATGGATTGAGTATCACGGGTCTCGAGCACCTAGGATTAGTGGTGGGAAGGCTGATTGTGATAAGAGAAGGGTTGTGGTGGAAGCCATGGCGGTTTTCCTGAGGACGACCCTTCATGCGGATGATGTTCGGCATAAACTGGTTATTGTCGATCCTGAGCACGGGGAGTGCCATTTAAGCTCCATCACGGTGGCCTTTTTCTTCAAGCGGTGCCAATCTCTTTGCGCCGAGGTACTCGGAGGCACGAAGTGCGAAGTCGTGCTGGCGGTGGTCCTAGATTTTGATTCGCCCGTAATTGAGTGGCGTGGACCACTACTTTCTTGTCGCGACCGGCCTTGATATGGCGTGGTCAAAGGTGATGCTCGATTCCTATCTTTGGGAGTGAGCAGAGACCGGACGTAGGTATTACCTCAGGGGAGGGTTTTTGACCTGGTATATTATTGCATTTATATGTTTTGGATTCTGCAGCTATGATTTTTTGATATACTATTGCATATGTTTGATGTATAGACACTGTTACCATTTGTTGTTGCTTGTTTGTGCATGTGCAAATTTGGCACCTCGTGGTAGTGGAGGCTACAGACCCTTGATCTCACGTGAAGGGAAACCTCCGGTATGAGAGCGCGGATGGGATGAAGTACAAGAGCTGACCTCGCAGTCTGAACCGGTAGGAGAAACAGGATGACCACAGTGCGGGGCCATAGCATGCCTAGAGGCGAAGCGGCCGGTGATGATATTATCTCCGTCTATTTTGAGATGGTGTTTGAGGCGTGCGAAGGCATGTGGACTCATCCGGGGTGAGGAGTTCTGGGCGATGTATAGGATTACACCCGTGGCATGGCCGGTCCCGATTATCTGTGGCGGTAACCGCTTCTGCCGACTTAGTGGAAGCGCTGCCACCGGAGACGGGGAGGAGAATCTTGAGTCTGCGCCACCCTGCACAGAGGTAGGAAGTCGCGCCACCTCCCGAAGGAGGAAGTGCGGTTGAGGAGATAGATAGAGGCCCCTTGATTGTATATATTTTGTACACTATTTTTTGATAGAATTTGGTGAAGTGATTTTTTGTACCATGATGTAGCACGGGCCTGCGGGCCGATATACTTTTTTTGTAAACATTTGGATGGCACGAGAGCCTCACGATATATATATATAGGTATACGTATATATTTTTTGGACCCAAATTATGTGTTTACATGTGTGTCTGTGTTGATGTTTGATGATGTTGATGCTATCTATAACATCTTTGTGATAGGATATGTGAGATGCTTATGTATGTGTAACTTGATGTTATATATGCCACCAATCTAGCACTATGCTATTTCATGTTTTTGATTCAATTCTCTTGGAATATGTGTAAATGTAATGGAATCAAAATGTCGAGATAATAATCTAACTTGCGGGTATTTGCGAAAGAGCATGGTCGTCTGCTTGTACTTTGTTCAAAGTTAGGAGAAACGACCAGGTTGAGAGTCGAGGAGAGCGGCTAAGGTGTGGCGAGAATGTATGATGATCGTCGATCGAGACCAATGGCGGCCGAGTGCTGTTCGGCGGCTTGGTTACATGGGTTCTTTGGTCCTAAACATATGTCGTTGGAATGTAACAGTTCATGGGATGGGGTGTAGAAACTAGCGGTAGGAAAGCGAGATACATGTCCAGCGGTGGCGTAGTGGCGTAACCAATATTATTAATATGGTGGGTGGCATCATCCTTAACGCAAAGGATATAGTTTTAGATGAGGAAAAAAGATTAAAAGGCTAGAAAGAAAAAATAACCTAAAAGTAGAAGCATTTCGTTTAAGCATAAAATTTCAATACAGGGGTAACCATTGTGAGTTCCTTAGTATTGAGGCCTTCGGGGAGGCTAGGATGTATCTTAACTGGTGAGGGCAATGTTGGATTAATGTAAGAGACCATGCCAAAGTGATTGATTGCCATGGCCAAAAGGCATCATGGCGATATCATAGAAGGCGAGGATGAAATTAGCCTTCCACTTACGAATGACGAAGGTTGACATGTAAGCGATCAAAAGGTAGCGCAGATAGATTTTTAGCTACCTCGTTGTCCTGTAATGAGGATCGGCGATCCTTATCCAAAGACTCCAATTTCAGTAAGCGCTACTCCATTGGGCGATGTCGATAAAGCCTCGATTAACGATCACGAGAAGGGGTGGGAATTCGCGCTTCGATGGGAAGAATTACCTGGAAGCCCGTGGACTAAGTGAAAGAGGCGTGGAAACCCGCTGGCATGCTCTTGCCATTAGATAAGCCATAGCGGGGAAAAGCATATGATACAATTGGTTTTATGCTTGTTCTTGCATTGCTTTGGTCTTGAGGACTTTTATTTATTTTCGACACATCCGTTTTGGTAGAGGAAGTGAATACGGTGAGGCCGACTAAGTGAGGAAGAAGCTACAACAGGGATGAGATTTCAATGAAGATTTCATTCTCAAAATGTTTCCCGTATTCGGAGACTAGTTGGAGGTAAATTTTCGAGGCAAGGATATGGCGTGGTTGAAGAAAAAAAATAGCGTGTCGGTGATGTTGTTGTTGAAAAGTGGAGCGCAAAAAGCTGGCCCATTTGAAATGGTGACAGCGACAACAATGTATTGTGACCATTGCTTTGGAGGGGAGATTACAATTCATAAAGTCGATTCCCCATTTACAAAAACTCTTGATGATGGCCGGGTGAAGAAGAGCGGGAGCCGCGGTTGTTGTATAAATTTGGCATTGCTCATCGTTCCGCAGGTGTGAAAGCAATCGTAAACGAGGGTAGGCAAAATGGCGGCCGGGATAATCTTTGAGCCATTGGCAATGCGAAAGATGGCTATGACACCGTAAAGCGAATCATTTGGAACTCTGTCGGCCCTGCGTCAATAGTCGGTGACGACGAATAATTGTCGGCCTTGATCGATACAAAATATGTCACCAATGAGGAGATAGCGGGGAGACTGATGGAATCATGACGATCATCCGTGATAGGTGACTAAGCGAAGTACGAGTTATTGGAGTGAAGCGAGAATTAGATGCGTACCAAGGATCATCTTATGCGATGTAAAAGAGATGTTTGTGAGGAAAGTGATATTCAATTAGAGTGCTGGGTGTGTCGAGGAGAAGTGACAAGTTAGAAGCGGGAGCCTATACTCTTAGGTGTTGAAATCCGAATTATTATTCTGAAGGATAACGATCCATAGATAAAATTTGCTGTTAACTTGTCGACAACTGAGAAAATATTACATAGGGTTGGAATGCTGCGGCCGACCTTGGTGGTCGCGAGGCGAATGTAATGGCGCGATTTACGAAGATGCGCGAGGACAACTACAAGAGAAAGTTTCTCTTCATGTTTGTATGAGGGAGGTGTCTGAAGGTTCTTCTGACGTAATCAAATAAGCGTGTTCCACGATTGTCATCCGTGGGCGAGGGCGAATCAATCACGGTGATCTTGTCATGCGAAAGGATGTCGCGGTGTAATCCCGAGGTGCACCCCTGTCGGCGGTGCAGCTGGAAAGTGTTGTTTCACAAGATCGTCAAACGAGTATTGGGCATAGTCGTCCCAATGAAAAGGATGTGGGCATTGGCGATGCTTGAAGAAACCATGTGCGTATGGTAATGCGGGAACAAAGCGTCTAAGAGAAAGTTGGCTTTAATCTGTAGACTACGTAATTGTTGCAAATTCGAGGAGGTGGAATTTGGTGATAAACTTTGGACTGAGGGTCCACGGTGTCTGCGCTTTGAAACTTGATAATCGAGGAAGCCTAACGTGGCCAGAACACTTGAGAGGATTCAAGCATATGTTATATTGAGGACACCGTTGAAAGATGGTCGTAAAATCATCGAGGTGTTAGATACGCTTCTTAGATCGGCGGTGAAGTCGTCCAAATGAAAGCCGAGGATGATTGCTGACTAGATCATGAGAAAGATGTATATCATGTAGCCCTGCGGAAGTTGCAGAGCATTTTTGAGGCCGAAGGAATGACTACGATAGGAAAATGTACCCCATGGGGTAATGAATGTCGTTTTATCTTGATCAATTTTGGGTGGATTTGGTTGGATTTATAGCCAGAGAATCAGATCCATGAGGAGAAACCTCATAGCCATCACAATCATCGATGATCGATGGAGATGAAGGGTGTTGGAAAGATGTCTTTAGGACATGCGTTATTGAGATCACAAAAATCAGTGCAAACGCGAATGGTGCCACACATTTTTTATCGTAGATACGAGGGTTGGAAACCCATGAAGTGTAGCGATGGGGTAAATAAACCGGACCGTACGTAATTTGTCAATTTCTGCTGATAGCCTTGGATGGAGTGTGGTCGTTGTTTCTGGCGGGCGGGTGTGATGTCCGGCCAGGGTGTGATGAGATGTTCACAGACAATAGAGGGGTAAAGGCGGGCATCTCGGCCGGAGAAAGATATCCTAATTCTGGAAGGTTTGTATCGTGGTAACTTCATGAGAGGTGGCAGCTCAATGATGATTTCTTAAATGATGCGGTTTGTGGAAATGCCGATTTTGATAGTAGAATGTTGGCTCGATTACCTTCTTCAAAAGCGTTAGTTGCAGGAATGGGATTGTTGAACCAATCAATAGTCCATGATGGGATAAAGTCTTTGAACACAGAAGCGTACTAAAATGGGATTATTGGCTACAGGAGGAGGCATGAGGGGCTTCTGTGGAAGGAAAAGGGGTGCGATGATGGAGTACACATCGAGGGGAAGTCTAGGTGTTGTATCTCTTCGGTATTCGCCGTGCGCCATTGGAAGCATTGAGAATAATATAATGGATCATGAAAATTGATCTTAGTAGTGTGGAACTTTCTTTGTGAAACAGAGGATGAAAATGGGAGAGGGTGAGGTTAACAGGCATAAACCATATATTGAGAATCTTGAGGGTACGTAGTGAGGTGGGATAATGATCTCGTGAGGGAATGGCCGGGGAGGATTGGGTGGAGTTGCAGGGTGAATCCTCAAATATGTCATCCAAAAACCATGGAAACGTAGGGAGTGCTTCGGGTTCGGGAGAAATGATATGGAGATCTTAAAATGATGAAGATATATGAGCAGTTGCTTGGGTTGGTGAAGCCGGGGCTAATGGCGTCGCAGATGTTAAATTGATCATGAACATTGGTATCTAAAAATGAGCCAATGAACATAAAGAGGCAGGGCATCTCATCGTTCATTGGCCGGAAATCAGTGACATAGCGAATGCTCGGTGAGAGGTGTTGTGAATGCATTGGCAGTGGAGTTGTTATGAAATCTAAAACTACACGATGGCTAAGGCACACAGCCGAAAGGTAATCTTTGGAAAATGATGGGTGTAATGGCCATACTTAGAGCAAATGGCACACGCGAATCTAGTCTTGGCCCTTTACTGTTGGAAGGTTGGGTGGTAGTAGTAGTGATGGGTGGTGTGGGAGTTGGATTAGGGGGGAATCAAATTCCGTGGTCCCGGTGCTTGATGATAGTTGTTGGTTTGGTAGCCCTCTTTGTCACACAAGGCGATGGTGGTGGGATATGCGGAGGAAGTGGAGTTGTGGGCTCAGCTATTGCATGTACCCCGGCAGTGGTAGAGTAGGGAGTATGGGAGTAGTGGGAGTGATTAATAAAAAGAATCGTCATAGAGTCGCCTTCTGTGGGTGAGGACCATCTTAGGTAGATGTAAGTACCACATAGGGGATGGCTAGCACCATATTGGGTAAGGTGAGCGTTGCTGACTACACGGAAAGCTTCTATGTCTGGTGGAGGGTAAAAATAAGGGAATTTGAGTGAGAGGTCAGGGAACAGTGTCCCCCGGATGGGATTAGGCTACTCACGGGGTGTTGATTATACGTGGAACTGAAGGGGTTCGGCAGTATGAGGGCTCTTGTGGGAATTAGTGTTGTGACTAGTGAGGCGTCAGGAATGAGTGAAGCCTCTGAGGAGGGCGAGCATCCTCTTGTTGATTTAGTTAGTATGAGATGGCCTTTATATGACGGGGAAGGATTGGTGGTTCTCCATGGTATGTCCTAACAAGGATGGGATCTTTGAAAATACTAGGACCCATCTCAATGAGTGGATATCACGTCTTGGTTGGTGTGGACAACGGGAAGATTGTTACTCCGAGGTTAGTAGATGGATGGAAGCCGTGTCGCAGAGACTTAGTCAATGGTTACAATCTTCGTTGTGGGGAACATGATTGTCGAAAGATGGATGATTCCACTTGCCTTCATATAGCATATGTAGCTACGTCCAAGCAAGATATTATATGTCCGAGGCTGGCGTCCCGATAACTTCAATGTCAATGAGGATAGTTTGCCCCCGAGTTCCACGGGGACATTTTGGAAAACCCCTTCAGGAGATGATAGAGTGATAAGTCATAAACAAAAGGTGATGGCCGGAAGGTGCTCGGGTTAAGGAGACAAGTTTACGCCATACTGTTTTGGACATAATGTATGTGGATGCCCCTTCATCGATGATGCCCATAGATGGGCCAGTGATGTTCCGTATTTTTTATTGGTATTTGAATAGCAAATGCGGCGGGAAGACGCGGTTCGCAGCGATCTAGGTCAAAGGTGATGAGTCCAATATCGTGAAGTCAGCTTGTCCTTGAGAAGCGGAAAGTAGTGATTCCAGATTTGAGTGGGACAAGTGGAAGGACTTCCAAAGGCCCGACATGGCGGTCGGGGATTGTACTAAGTCATCTACCAAGCTATAGTTATGCGTGGCCTAGCACATGGGTTGTGGACATTCTGCGCAATGGGATGCGAGGGATATGAATGGGGGGTTTAGTGTTAGGGTTTGGAATCATCAAGGGTTGTCTGTCTATAGCTGGAGCTGCTTCCTAGGTGGTGGGAGTGGATTCATGGGGTGTGTTATACTGATGATTGCATGTTTGCAAAAGAATTTCTTCCCTTCCTTTGGTGAAAGGGAAGGGTGTGATGCACTTGGATTGTTGGGATTATGGTATTGGCCCTGGTGGGGATCTTCAAATATCTATTTGCAGGTATTTATAGCGCCTTGATGTGGGATAAGTTTTTCTTGTACAGTAGGAGGAGGTTTTTTATTATATTATTTATTTGTAATGTTGTGGCGCGAGATTTAGCGAGGAGAAGAGGAATACTCCCGAGTCTCCAACCTCTTGAAATCAACGTTGTAGGCAATGGTATGAGTGTAATGACCAAATACACACAAAACCTGAGGTGAATGGTTTTAACCGTATTCGATCCTTGGCGTTTGTTGTTATTGCCCCACCTGGGGGTTTTGGTTCCATTGATTCTGGTTGCCCCAGTGGAGGTGGAGTCTTTGTAAGGGGAGTTGATTCCGCCTTGACCGAGTTATTGTATTCACAATTTCCGTCCTTTTTTCCTATTGTTGTTTGTTGGATGGGGTGGGTTGGTGGTATTTAATTGTTCAAAATTATGGTATTGTTGAACAGCGGAAGTTGAACAAGGTTACCCCATTATGAGGATGTGGGGGAGCCATTAGTTATGGAGGACCAGGAAATGGAAAGTAAGAGGTTACTACGTGGTGGTGTAATCCACCAAGGTACATAGGAAAGAAGCGTGTCACTTTCACTGAAATGCAAGTAAAAGGTGATGTGGAGGAGGGACCACTTGTGGTTGGAAGAAGTGGATGTAATAGGAGAGTCTTGGAGTGGCTGATCCACTAATAGGTGGAAATTGTAGCACCTTGAGGTTATGGCTGTTGATAAGGGGTTGGGGTGTAATAAGGAGTGCCCCCATATCTTGGTGGGTATTGAGGAGTCCCATACATCAGTGGTGGCTAGGGTTGTGGACTATGATCGCGTGTAGTGGCGCATTAGCGCGTCTGCTGAGTGGGACATCCGAGGTTTGTCTTGGCAAAATGGCACAAGTTTTGGAAGATCGGGAATTACAGTGTACAGAAAGTATATCACGTTATCCTGTAGAAATGAGGTCATATTGTTGAGAATATGCGATGAAAACTTCCTTGGATTGGTAAGAGGTAGAGCTACATCCTTACCAAGGGGAGAGACAAGTGATCTAAGAAACCAATCAAGACATTGTTGTATGGTGGTTTACGCTTTACCTGAAACTTCACATTAAGCCCTAAGCCACTCATGAATGTAGTCGTCAACAATGTGGGTGAAGCGGCTAAGGTAGCTCGTTTGAAGTTAGACGATGGATTCAAGACTGGATCATGGCGGATTGGTAGTTGGAAGAAAGTTAAAAGGCTTTGGCCAAGGATTCAAAGGTATTATGGGACCCACATATTTTCTTCGACATACCATTTGGTTGATGGGCGGGTAAGTGTGCGTTGAAACGGTAATCACGTGAGAATCTTCCATAATACTGGTGGAAGAACACCATAGATGAAATGTCATGACATGATTGGTGGGTCATCCCCTACCTTTCCTTCAAACTTTGGTATGTCGGAAGGAAGTTTGGTTGGCATTCGCAGGCCGTAACGAAGCGTCATGCAATATAGGATCAGTGAAGTGAGCTTGGTGAGATCCAGAATGTTGAGAGAAACTAAGTATAGCATCTGTAGTGGGGTAGGAATATTAGTTCAAGCCATGGTGTATTTATGAACGACCCTTGATGGGGACTAGGTGGTTTTGTGCTCCCTCTTTGAGAGGAAGTGGGTCCCCGCTTCGTGCAAAAGGAAGGCAGTGGTATGTGTCCTTGGGAATTGGACCCAAGTAAGGAATTAGAGACAAGCAAAGTTGATCCTAATGGCAAGGTAGCACTCCGCGGGGTGTGTGAAGGAGAGTCTTGATGAGCAAGTGCAACCCGGTCTCCCCTAAGATGGGAGGAGGTGGAGCAAACATGTCATTGAAGCGGCGGGGGTTCCATGGTTCCTATGATGTCGGACTAATTGTGTGAAATGTGTGTACAACAAGTGGTGAGAAAATATAGAACCAAGAGCCTTTTCACTTGTGATGATCTTTACAATATATATATCAAAGTCAAGCTGTAATCAAATGTACATCATACATAAATGAAAAAGAAGCATATATATTGGGAAGAGTTTTGATAAGCGTGGAGAATCAAAAAAGAAATCAAATACTCGTGTCCTAGAAGGCGCATAGCGTCCTTCCTCTCAAATAACCTTTGGATCTTCCAATAGCTCTCCAGCAGGTGGGAGTGCGAAGTCCTTTGGAAGACACTTACTAGTGAAGAATGAAATAAGCGGATTTATAATGGGGGTAGAGGAGTGCGGTATCGAAAGAGCTGCTGATACCTCCCAATAGCCACACAAATCCAATCAAGGTGCGATTAGAGCCTGGCCTCACACAGGTGGATATCCTAAAATTGAGGTCACTGGTACCTCGGTCCAAAGTAGCGACATTTTAGATTACCGGCCCTAGAAATGGAGTCACGGGCTGGATCTAGTCCAGAGTGGAGTGCCTCAAGGGAGATGCAGAACAACCAGACCCTCGGCCTTGTTATTCCGCGAATTATCTCACATATATAATTGTGATTGGAGCGATTGGACTTAGATTTGAAATCTCCCTATTTATCCCAGCTTCTATGTTTGAAGTGAGAACGGATAATCTTGGGGGTTATTTGGATGCCTACCCCCAAAATCCTACCCAGACTAAAATTTTTCTTTTTGGTACCTCCTATAGGAACAACAATGACTTTATTAGAAATATTTTAGATGAAATTGTTTGTGAGAATTTTGGGGTGAAAACCAACCTTGTTTGATTAAAAGTGGGAGTGGATAGTCCAATCAAGAAAAGATGGGGTGTTTTCAGGAATCCCTTGGGAAGGAAACCTACTTGAACCTCCGTTTTAGAGGAAAGAGGTATGTGAGTGCAAAAAGTGAGCTTTGTGTGTAGTGAAAGTGTGTACAGAATTTTAGTTATTTAGATGTCACCTTACAACGTAATGGACATCGCTCGGTCCTTACAAGAGTTTGATTACCTAAATATTTGGATGTCATTAGACACAACCTTGTGAATTTTAAAAGCCCTAAGAAACTACATGTGTGGACATTGTGGTCCGTTACTATCCCTTTATCCTCCTATGTGTGAGTTAATCTAGAAAAAGCATGAGGAAACTAGCCTAGATTGAACATGTGGGCATCAATATTAGGCCGTTCTGAAGCTTTCCGAAAACTCTAGTTTTTGATCTAAAGAAATTCAAACACTATTCTAGCTTTGTTGACTTGCGTGGGCATGTGTGGGACCTTTACAAGAATATGTTTGAAAAAATGAAACTAAGAGGGTCTCAAAAAGAGCTGTTCTCTCCTAAAAGTTTTTTGAATTCAAGGAGATGAGATCGTTTTAGCAAACCCTTTCTGGTTCTCAAGATAGCTCAATGGCGCTAGAGAAGAACATACTCAAGATTGTTACTTGCAATTTCTGGTCCCAAAATGTGAGTTTAGATGTGATTAGGGTGGTATTTCAGCAGATTTATGAATCAAAAGCAAGCCATCCACGTGGCAAAAGAAAAATAAAGGAAAATGATTTTTATCCACCTAAAGGCCTATATTTTGCTTAGTTATCCCTTTATAAGTTGAGGGCCTAAATTGGTGCAGTGTTTAGAACATACATATCATCATTCTTAAGAAGAAAATGACTTTTCCCACATCCAGAGCTTACAATGTCAAATTTCCATTCAAATCATGACCCTCTTTGTGTAGACGGAAACATATGAAACACCTAGCCAATAGGAAACGAAAGAAAAACACATCTTGAAGCGTGCTTTGTGGGGTGGAATACCCACTCACCTGTGAAAAACGATCGAGAAAGAAAAATTAGGATGGATTTCTCTCCACAGTATTTGACTACTAAGCGGGTCAATTTGAGAGGCCGGTTTGTGAACCTGTAAGTTAATGAAATCGAAAGGAAAACAAATAAAGCCCAAATGAGGGAGGAATTGATGCCTACTCCCCAGTATGCAGTTTGTAATCTGTTTGCACCCAATTAGATGTACAGTATTGAGAAAATTATGAGTGCTTACATGCCCAGTTAGGCTCTACTACTGAAGCATGGCAATTTGTGAGGTAAAAAGGTTAAGAGAAAGCAATAAAAAATAAGCAAAAACAAACTACAGCTAATTAAAACTAGAGCATATGAAAATGAAAAACAAATATAAATGGACCCATATCACTTGATGTATAAGTTGATTTGTTGATGAAATCCAAAGACACACACAAAAGGCGAAGAGGACTTGGGTCCTTTCCCTCTCCAATGGGAGGCTCTTGAGGCCCTCAAAGCTTGCTCTCCTTTACAATAAAAGATGAAAGAAAATGTGGGTGAAAGAACTCCCAAGCTTATCCACTCAAGAGGTGAAATTAGAATAGCTTATGAAATACAGCCTACAATGTGTGTTGCCAAAGAAATGGAGTCCTTAGCAATCTCATTGACATGACAATATGAAGAAATTCCTTGAGAAAATGGTGGTCACTCATGGATTTTTATAGCCAAGCATTGGGATTTATTATGTAGCCCTCTTTTGAATGTGAAAGGGCTCTTTAGGGCACAATTAGGTCTTTGACAGAATACCATGAGGATTGAGCTGGATTTGGTGTCAAATGTCGACTTTGAGGAACCCGATCCATTAGTGGTTAGAAGCCGACCGGTTCAATAAATCGTCGTTTAGCGGCGAGTTTTCAATAGTGCGTGCCTTGTGCACTATGTATGCTTGGCGTTAATAGAATCTGATACGCTTTATGTCTTGGCATGAATAATGTAACTAAATTTTGGTAATTTGCATGGATTTTTGACCCTTTGCAATGTTGTGGAATTAATACTGTGCCATGAATGACCTCATTATTGTTTTTTGTGATCTTGAGTTCTTGTCACCGCAATGTGAATGGTAGTGATAACACCCATAATTCAATCTGAAGGAGATAGAGCCTAATCCTCTATCTTGTAACATTTATCATCCCCAAGCTCAACATGCTCTAAATATTTTTTCTTGAAATATGAGAGGATTTCCTTGTACCACATCATGTGCTTTGATGCACCAATGTCTACTAACCAAGTTTTGAGCCCCATGAAAACTAAGCCCGGATAAGGTAGAAACTAGGTAATATTATTTTATATTTTCTCTCTCATTAGTAAGGACTTTTTTTTTTTTCATTTTGGATTTCATCATACTCATATTCTTAGGCATGATGTTTCCATTTCCTTTGATATTTCTTCCTAAACCAACAATATTTAGAAAAATGACCAACTTATTGCAACTAAAGCATTTAATCTTAGATATATCAATACTTTTTCCTTTGAACATACATTTTGACTTCCTCACGAAATCTTTTCACGGAAAGTGACTTTCTTCTTTTCCCTTGAATCTTGATGCTAATCTTGAATGCTCTTCTTTGGTTGAAGCACTCATCATAGCGTGTGACTCTCCTCTTAGAGGAAATCATGCCATAGCCTCTCCAAGTGGGATGAATCTCTCTCCCTTACCTTCCCAGATAGAAAGTCTCCCATGAAGAAGGGAATACCATCAATTATGGCCTCCACTAAATCATCATCATCCATTGTGACCCTGTTACAAGGAAAATATCTCTATGGCTAGGGTAAAACCTAGCAGACGGAAGTAATTGCCAGAGAAATCAAATCTAATGTCGGGTATTCTATACAAAAAATATGCTAGAAAATGAATAAAGGCCTACCTCATCCATGGGTTAGAGTAGAGTCCCTTAGTTGAGCACTTAAAACATGCACGCAGCTTGTCCTCAAAGGCAAAAAGCAAGCATATGAGTGATAATATATAATGTTATCATTCTAATATCATAATCATCAACATTCATAATAAATACACCCATGGAATAAAAATTCAAATATTTTCAAGATATTAATTAGACAAGAAAAAAAGTATTTCCTATTAAAGTGTAATCAGTGGAAGTGAATGAATTACAAGCTTTTGTGTCGACCACTAGGACTTTCATAACCGAGAAACTAAGTCCATTCCATATGGCCCTCCACCATATATCCTCCCATTAAAAGGAAATATCCTTATAAGAGAGACAATGATTCTCTCAAACAGAGTAGGGAAGAGCTTAGGGGAGGTTGAACAAGTATGTTCGAGTTAAAAGGACAAAGGAATTGCAGGACTTCAATATGAAGTGAATGAATTTCTCCACGATTTTTTTTATCTCCAAAGTTAGATTCTTCTCCTCTTTTTCGTAGCTTCAGTTTGGCCATTTTAGCCTTCAAATGGGCCAGAGGCTCAAGTGAAGGTTTCCATTATATGAAGGCGAGGATCATAGAATCTCATATTGACATTGAAACTCGACACCATTTTTAATTTGGGTCACAAATCATGATGTACTTGTGGGTTGTAGTGAAAACTTGTGTATCTTGCATGTTTTACTATGGGCCAGAACACACACATATGTCTTGGGAAAAATAATGTTTTTGCAGCTAAGGATTTGCAAAAGGGACTTGAAGTCTACATAGGGAAATGGGAAAAAGGCCTTCTATGCAAAAGTTTTCATAGGGTGAGGAAAATCTTGCTATAATAGATGTCCCCTAATGTGTGAGGTCATAGGAGTATCTGTCATGGCCAAAATACATTATACAAGACTTCGAAGTAGATGAAAATGCAGGGTACCCAGTTGGAAAAAATAGTTGCTCATTACAATCGATTATTGAATTTTTCACACATATGGTTGCCAATTTGAATTACATTTGAGATCCATGTGAAAATATACCCAAACAACTTTCCATGGCCATGAATAGGAATACAAAGGTGGATTATGCAAGGAGACCCTTTGAAAGGATATCATTAAGGCATATCTCACCATTCAACATGAGGTACAAAGCGGGATCTTGATGATTTGGAGAAATCAGGGCGAGAAAAGACACACATGTTCACGAATGAAAAGACATACGCATCTTTTGCTTGTGCAGGATGCAAGTGGTACACAAAAAAGACCCTATGAATAACAACTAATAAGAAAAATTGATGACAAAGGAAGCACCAATAATGCTAATAATGGAATCCAAGACACTACATGTGAATCGAATGTGTGAATAGATGTCTTGTCATCGAACACAAGAAACCACCCAATCAATGACCAATGATGAAATGTCGTTGTTGGGTTCACTGATTTCCACCAATGAGGGAAAGTAGGACCAGAGGTGGCACCAATAGGACTACAACTTCATGTGATTATGAGACACTCTAAGGGTATGGACGACATCAAAAGTAAATGGTTGAAATTGGTCGACATAAATGATAGACTTCATTTGAACTAGAGAATGAGACATATGGAAGAGTTTGATAGCATAGAATCAATGATGAAACTTTGAGATGAAGGCATAAATCAAGCTCTCCATAGGGACTGGAAGAGTATTCAATCGAGGAGTAAAATTTTTTATAACAACAATAACTTTCTATAGTCATATTAAACCCAAAATTTTTGATGACAAGTGGACTCAAAATTTTACATTTTCTTTGATAAAGGTGATACAAATGCTGCCAATATAGATAATATTCCCTTCCTGCCATCCTTTTTGTTTTTCATACTCCCAAATAGATATTTATGATATAGAGGAGGGAATGAGTGTCGTAGGTAAGAAAAACTAGTTCTAGAAGTGGAACATGCCTATGCTCCAATGAAGTGCATGTGGGAGATGGACACTCGAGGAATGATTTCTCCAGGGTATAGGGTGTCAAGCTACAAAGGATATAAACAAGGGTCTACTTGGTTGATGATGCAAGTGCTGAGGTGAAAGGCTTATAATGAAAAAGCGAAGGGAACCGAATGGCTCAATACTGCAAAGCAGGGCATGAGATGAAAGTACAACAATGCCAAGAAATGTCCTTTTTCATACCATAGCCATTTAGTCTACTTGGTTTGAAAAGGGAATAAAATTACACCAAATAGACGTCCCTTTCAAATCAATTTACAAAGTCTAAGAAAGCGACAACAAGTTCACTCCAAATCTTTCTCTTTTGAAATAAGTCAAAATGAAAACCCCAAATCAGACTTACAGCCTTTCAAATCCAATTAATGAGAATGAAAGGGAAAAATCACTCAAATGTTTTCTCTTTTTACATGAGTTGGGGAAGATCTTAAATTAGACTTACGACCTTTTAAATCCAATTAACGAGTGTGAAAGGGAAAAATTCAATCAACAATCTTTTCTCTTTTACAGGTCAGAAAGAGCTTAAATTAGACTCGTTTGGGGGTTTCTAGGTAGCATGTCATGGGGGAGGCAGGATCCCATGGATTTTAATGAAAGGAGATTCAGCATCATCTTACGAATAGTTGACACGAGCTTGGAAAAACCCAAAAATCTCCAAGTTGAGGAGGATAAAGTGTTAGCGGAGGTTAGCTTCTCCATGATATATCAGAGAACGTCTCTTACCTAAAAAGGAATGGGAGGAAGAATTTGATACCCCACAAGACCATACCATTTCAAGATAGCCTCTTCAATGCTTGAGGAGAGTAAAAATCTCTCTTGTGCAGAACTAGAAATGCTAAGAACATGGTATAGAAGGTATAGAACTGAAACTAGAAGAGAGGGATTGAGCAAAGTACATCAGCCTTATTCAACCATTGTTTGAATATGATGCAAGACAACAAGATCAAGAGATGCATTGTTATAACCCTAAAATGCACCGCCAGGTTTACCTGGCATCAGACCAACTCATTCTTCCTAGCCAAAGCCATGCTGAGTAGCTTTCCTCAAAAAAACCACACTTAAAACAAGCAACCTGTTCCCTAACTTCTCACTGGGCGCGGAGGCATCCAACTGCTGCCCTCTTACTGCACGTGGGTATCAGCGGGCTAACCTAAAACAGCCGCGAGTACCTAACAATGCAAAAATCAGGAAAGTTTCCATCGAGACTCGGGGCTTTTTGTCCAGTTAACTTACTGGGCGCGGGCATCCGCTTGTTGTCCTCTTACTGCACGCGGGTATCCGCGGGCTAGCCTAAAACAGCCCGCGAGTACCTAACAATGCAAAAAATCAGGGAAGTTTCCGCCGAGACTCGGGGCTTTTTGTCAGTTAACTAAAACTCTCCGCCATGCATGGCTGAGAGTTCGACTAAAACCCTAGCTCTTCCTAACCTATAAAAGGAGGGGTAGGGGTACTAGTCAAAGGAGGAAAAAATATAGTAAAGGAACTCTGCCAAATTGCCAAGCCAGTTTTGTCCCAACCCTATAGCTTTGCCTCAAGCTTTAGGAGAAACTCAAGAAGCAGCAGTTGGAGGACAAAAAGAAGAGGAAGAGCCCAGGATCAGAATCGTGGAACGGTGACCGACCTTAGAAATAATTGTAAGTTGATTTGTGTTGAAGCTAATGAAAAAGATACTTTTCCCGTCCCGCATACATGGATCTCATACATGATATTTGATTTATGTTTTTTATCTCTAACCCCATAATAGATCAATAGCATGCATGCATAGTAT
>SNQJ01S0172166.1:0-10418 GCA_010110895.2 Picea sitchensis
CTCGCAGTAATGTATTGTCTGCCTGCGAACCTCCTTTAAAAGTGTGATTTCTGGAAAGAGACAAAGGTAATTTTTCTCAGGAAAGAGTTCTAATGAAGAGCCTAAATTCATCAACATCATCACATCATCATGACGACCAAAATTATGGATAACATCCCTCTTCATTTTCCAATGTGTCTCT
Source organism: Picea sitchensis (assembly GCA_010110895.2). Classification (NCBI taxonomy): domain Eukaryota; kingdom Viridiplantae; phylum Streptophyta; class Pinopsida; order Pinales; family Pinaceae; genus Picea; species Picea sitchensis. The sequence goes on from SNQJ01S0172166.1 coordinate 182, forward strand.
ACCAAACAATTCTAAATATAACTCCTCCATGGGTGTAGGTAGGGGGCATTAGTTATGATGTATCCAAGATAGGTCTAGGAAGTGTGATTGGCATCATTAGTTGCAGGGGTGGCTAAGGGATGTCAAGGTTCATCGTGATGAGAGTGTACCTTTTTCAACTATATGGTGTTGGAGCACTCAGTGCAACTAAAACATTGAGAAATTAATATTTCCACTTTCCATAGGTGTATTTCTACACGTCGATAGAAATTTATCTACCCATCGTATATGGGGATACTTATAGGCTACATGATAGAGTTGATTACTAGATACACATGCTAAGAGAGGAGGGGGTGGTAGGCTAGTATCACTGTTGGGCCATAATCCATTCCATAAAAAATAAGCATAACCCTTATCCTTTATGTCTCCAATATATTTTACTTAGTGGAATTCAATGCATCTCCCTCCTCCATGAAGATACAAGGCTTCTTCCTAGTGCCTCCTTCCCTCACAACACATTCTAGCAATGCCACTTTCCATATTTATTATACTACTATTTAGTCAGCTAGGCCCATCTCTTTAAGGCTCACTCAACAAGCCTTGGAGTCAACATAAATTCCTAGGTCTCCACCACTTCTTGCAAGTTCATTATACCATCCAATAGCCATGTTATCATCATACAATAGTGTATTGACACCATAAACTGGTATTTTTGGCCATGCATTTCAATACTACCCACAAGAATCCTAGTGGTTTACATAATGACATTGTACATGTTTTGATAGTAACTCACTTACATGGTTCTAATGTTGACCTATGCTACCTTATTTGATGAATAGGAGAGGGATTCATAATTGGATACAAAAATAAATTCCCATGGATTCCACCACAATAGTTGAACACCTAGTGGTTCTACCCAGTGTGATAATGCAATGAAATTAAAAAAACTCCTAAAATGGAATTCCTAGTTCATATAATATGCATCAAATACATTATGTAGTACCTAATTAGTGGCATACCTCACCTAGTTCAAATTTATGCCATTTTCATAGTTTCCTACCACATGGGTGGCCTATTTTGTACACTCACCCTTTCCTTAGATCTATAATACCATTGTAGACATCAATTGTACTACAATGATAATCATAAAATGGTTAATGGAGGTTACATCATAGCCCTGGTTCTTGGATTTCATGCCATATGTCAAGTATAGGTCCATTTTCTCTTCTGTGGTAGCTCCATCTTTGTACATGGTATCTCCCTCTTTCTACACTATGATGTGAACCATGGAAATTTTAGTGGTATCCTACCCATCTTGTGGAAACCTTGTAATGACATGTATTTTCTTAGAATTGTTGAGGATTTTCCTGTCTAGACAAATCCCTCCAGAATGAGTTTACGATTATATTATCCTTACACACTTCCTTATCACTACAAAGTTTTAAAAATAGGGATCATGTAGTGGGATTGTAGTGTTGAATTTGAACAAGGTATAAAATGGATCTAGAATCCTAGTTGAGAACATAATCTTTCACATAAAATGATTATTGCAATTTTACCTATTTCCTGCAAATAATCAAACCATGTGATGATGTTCCTTGTAGTAAACAAATTTTCTACCTATTATGCCTATATGATAAAGCTAGCCCTCAGACCAATTTCAATTTTTTGCATTCATAAACATTTGTATCATCCATTCTTTCTTGGCATTATGACTCTCTCTACATTGGTTCTTTTGGCATGTATGTTCACTATAAGACTTGTTTATGTTTCTAGTTAGAGAGACATATTATTCTTGTATATAATGAATTTACGATAGAAGAGTTGTAAACATAGGAAAGATAATTTTGTTAATGTCCATGAATATCCAAAGAAAGTAGGCCAATGGGACTCAAAAGTACATTTCAATAGTGAGAAGCATTGGGAGTACCAAGGTACCTCCTAGAAGTTGAATCTTGACAATATAAAACTTATGATAAATAGTCTTGTGCTACTAGAACCGACTCCTATCTAAGGGAATCTTCCCAATCCATTCAAATTGAATCTGGAACGCCTTAGATATTAGGACTTCCTAATATATATCTATATCTAAAACTTTCCTAAAATGGTAGTTGTGTTGGACACACTGAGCACATTGGGGGGGTGAATTATTGTGAGGCTCTTTTTCATTTCTTACAAAACTTTAGTTAGCAATCACCATTCACAACATCATTACTCATTACTTCCATTCACACTTAATTTATTTTATGTAAACATATCTCAACAACATACATCAACAATAAAGGACTATGAACCATCACAATAATGAACACAAGGAACACCAGATATATGTGTAAGCGTTTTGTATTATATGTTATAGGAGACTACAATCTCGAGGGTTTATCAGCACCAATTAAAAATAGCACCAACTCTCAATGCTAGACCTAGCTTGCAGATCTTAGCACCAACTGAGAAGAGGAATCCAACCCTCAAGTAAAAGACACAACTTGTAGACATAATACAATATGTCAATAGGTACGTGACCTATCTATACTTCAACACGTGTATGCACATGACCTTTCTATACTGAAACACATGTTTGTACATGACCTCCTCAACTTTCAACCTGCGTACACCCTCAGAAATCTAGGGTTTCTGAAACTTCACAACTTTTTTCCTTCAGACCCTTGCTGCCTCTGTCACATACATATGTAACCTGTCACTACAACCATCATGTCACTGCCCAACCTGCACCATCTTCAATCACAACAAATCTAGGAAATCCAACAACCTATGCATGTGCCTCATGCATACACCATAACACAACATAGATATCCCTCAACTATATTAGAATATAACCACTCAACCAACCATCCAACATATACCATATCCAAACATCATAAAAACCATACAAATAATCCTATGCATGTATCTCATGCATACATCATCATATAAGATAGATATCCCTCAACCATATCAGAGTTATACCAAACATGAGAGTGTTTCTCAGTCAATCAAACAGCCAACATATAGCATAATCAGATCACACAACAACCATACAAATAATTCTTCAAGTATTCACCATACCATGAGTGAATCCAAGAATCAATACAACATATAATCATACCAGAAATTTTGTAACAGATATGAACATGTAGAATGATACCCTTGGACCTTGCTTCAGAATTCAGGAACCTAGTACCAACATCTAACCAATATATTATTTTCCTTTTAAGATATACACTCCCTATCCTTCTTCAACCCACAGATGTATGCACCCTGTCCCACTGCAACCCGTGTACAACTTCAGAAAACTAGGGTTTTCTGAACCTCCAAAAATTCCTCCATCAAACCTCATACTTACGAAAATTTGGATGCATCCATGAGTACATGCAATAAATATTTCACCAAGAATAGATATTCAATATGCTCAAGATATTCTCTTCATAAGAGACCCTTGTTCTATTATTCATACTTCTCCAAGTAGCTTCTTTTAGGGGTTATCATCTAGCTAAATTCCTTCTTTTTGGGCTAACCCACTTCTAACCACTTTGTCCACTTACAACCACTTTACTACAAATAGTAAACTCTCCACTTATAGTTGCAACTAATTTATTTTTAACTTTTTTCTTGTTGCAACCACTTAACCCATGACTAACCACTTAGAGTGGTCAAATTATTCTAGGAGATTCTAGAATAACTTTACTTCTTTGATCTTCTAGGGTCTTCTAGATAATTCATGAGGATTATCCAACTTCACATGGCCATAACTCACTAACCATTAGGAGTTATGTGAAATTCCATATATCACCGGAAATGGCATGACGTGAACTATCCATCTAGAATAGTATCACTTACAAATTGACTGATACTCATTACATTATTCCTCAATCAAACACTACACTATTGGGGCTACCAAACCACTTAACCATTTGAACTCCGCAAAGCGTCTTCCCGTGAGGGCTTTCACCATAAGGGGACCACTTTGGATTTTATCCATTTGGTACTTCCTACCAGTCATGCCAATACATCAATGATACAATGACACAACGATGATCAATCTTTACATCAATGATAACACATCACTATGACACCTCATGACATCAACCCTCTGACATCAATTACATCCATGACCACATGATCCAACAATCAATACATAAATGATATAAGCACATCACTATGAAAATACTTGACATGAATCCCTTGAAATTAATCCCTTGACATCAATGACAACATAATACTACAATCTCCCCCTTTGGCATTGATGGAAACACGGACATTGATGTCAACACCAATCATTGATGTAAACACTTGGACATGGAAATGCTTATTCTCCCTCTGTGATCATCTCTCCTCATCATTGTTAATCTCTCCACAACAATGCAACTATTTCTCCCCCTTTGGCATCAATGAAAAATGATATATCTCTTCTTGAGGCAGCCCCCCCCCCCTAACTTAACTCTCCTTGGGGCTACTTCCCTCTTTGGATCCCTTTGAGCTTCCTATGAATAATATATCCCCCTTTGGACAAGGGATATAACTCTCATGCAATGTTGATGGCATGGCTAGAAATAATCTCTCCTCTTGGAATCATGTTGGTGCAACAAATAATGGGAAGAATAATAACTCCCCCCTATGGGCATGTCTCCCCCTATCTTCTCTGCAAGATGAACAATATGCTACCACTGCAATCTACTTATGCTGCAAATGCTACTGCTCAACCAGAACATAGATAAACTGCTCAAGAATGATCTTCTCTTCTTATGATGATCCTTGGACCTGTGCATGCATCAAACTTGTTCCATACCATACATCATGAACAAAAATATATGTCAACAATGAATAGAGAATCATGAAAAAAACATCAACCATGTACATCCTGTATGGAAACCATGCACAGCATCCATGTACATCAATTCCATACAATATACCATAATATATCATCAATGGAGTGTATCAACCATATTCCAAGAACATGTGCCAACCATGTACCAACCATATGCCTCTATCAACATGCCAACCATGTTCCTCAAACAAGTGTCATATCACTCATGATATGACTTTACCATGAACCAAGTGCCACAACAATGTATATTAACCATTAATATATCAACTAAGCATCATAACAATTGTCTCAACTATATCATCCCATACATAATGTACCAAAGCAAGTGCATTAACCATGCACCAAACCTCAACAAGATGAACCAAAATCAAGATGTGTTCCCATACATGAATGCCATATCAACCATAAACCATGTGCCAATCATATTGCTAGCAAGTTCCTTAACCAATGTACCAACTATGTACCAATCATGCATTAACTATAGATCAAGATATGACTCATTAATGATGTACAACATAACCACCTCATCAACTCATCAACTACATGTCCCAATATGTAGCTCAACCACATGCATGCACCAAGACATCCAACAAATATTCCTCTAAGAATACATCATAAGATATATCAATGGAGCTCACATATGTACCAACCATGTACCATGAAATATCTGCATAGATGATTTTAGGGGTGAAATTTTGCTCATGGACGAAATTTAGGGGCCTCCAATTTTTTATTGGGTGAATTTTTTTTATTAGAGTGATTTTTTTAAACTTATATCATTAGCCCGTAATTTATTTTAGGGGAAAATTCATGTACAAGGTTAGCTCGTGTTTTTAGGAGGGATAGAGGAAAATTTTTTATATTTTTCCCCTAAAATTTGGAGGGCCAAGCTTCCATTAGCCAAATTTCTAGAAGTATGGGAATTTATGATAGCTTCTTCGCCCTGCCATTTGGTAAAATCAGGGTTTATGGTTTAATTCGCCCAGATTTTGTGGTATGGGCACTGGGTAGCTACAATCTTCCCCTTGCCCGATTTCCAAGAACAAGGGGATTTTTGAGAGCATTTTGGCCCTCCCACCTGGTATAAATTGTATGGGATCTGCCCAGTGCCCATATATGCATTGGGTTAAAATCAGATATTTGTTACTTGTCTGGTTCGTTCGTGAGAACTACAGAGTCTAGTGAGTGAAAGGTTATTCTTTGTACCATCCTGAAAATTTCTAATTCCCTAGGGCCTAGTTTACCTTTCATATCTTGAATCTTCGTGCTTATTTCTCCTCGACAGAACGAAAAAAAGGGCAAGAGATGCCAGTGGTGGAGCCGCCTGTTCAGAGAAGAATAAATTAGAATTTGGTACGATTATCCCAACCTTCTCGGAAGGTGTCGCACGARGCTTTGGCGGTGAATAATTACCAAGGTTTCCAAGCGTCTTGATAAGTATTTACCTGGTCCTTCATCTCAGTGTGTTAAATTACTCATAGCAAAGAATTATGAATCATATTGGTAAAATTAGAACAATGCTCTATTTTCTAACTTTACAGTTAGTTCATGGTTCTTTGAAAGTCTTAACAAGGCACAAACGAGTTAGTTCATGGTTCTTTGAAAGTCTTAACAAGGCACAAACGACAATTATAAGATAGTATTATGGATTCATAGATTAAGTCATGTATCAACGCTATTCTTAATTATATAGCTTTATAAAAAATTAACGCCTTTAAATTATTTGATTACATGAGACTCACAATGAGGGAATTCAAATCGCATGGATTTTCTAAGCAATCAATATAGCCAAGTTAGCTCTCATTATTTAGACCTTGAAAACACTATTTTGTAACAACTAGTATCATGTTACACCTTCATTGTGAACAAAAGATCAATGGATCTGTTGCAGACATGTTGCAATAAATTTGTGTTATTATTCAAATTTCAAAACAATACATGGTGGAACATGGAATGAAGGAAATTTTACAACTGCTCTAAAAGACTAGAGTCTATCCTAAGTAAATCTAAGCTCATGTAATGGTGGAACATCCTATATGCTCACCAAGGTTCAAGAATGGAGGGGCATGCTTCGATACAATTGGGGACTAGGGCCAAAATTTAAGGGGCAGTGAAAAAGGAATGACAAGAGTAAGGAGGGTGGATAACAAATTTTTAAGTCTTTTAATTTTCTGTGCAGGACAAAAATCTGATGTAAGACTTCACTGAAATACAACCATCTTGCTGAAGCTAGTGAAAGTATCCAGATCATAAGGTTACCCTGTTCTCTTGCACCCAATAGGTTGCAGTAAAAAAATTTAAGTTGCAAGCCAAACCTTCTCTTTTTCCATTTTGTATTTTAAATTGTAGGCCCCTCGATTTATTTCAGGTTGTTAAGGATGTCTCAAGGACATCAATGGCCAATAGTAAGGTACCTAAACTTCTGTTAAAAAATGTTAAATTCATGTTAGTTGAATCCAATTTTTTTGAATGCAATGTTGATGTAAGTGCTCAGCTAAATCTAATTTCCAGTTGTGGACTGGCAAAGTTAATTTCAGAGAGCACATAAAAACTTGAATCGAGTGTCTCCAAGCAGCATTGTATGCCTTCTCCTTCTTATGAAAATGAGTGTAATACTCGAGTAGTAGAAAACCGAGTAAATTCCAAACATGATAATTAGGTTGGGAGAAATCAACCTCTCTGTATCTTGTTTTTCAAAATCTTCTTTTTCTTCAGAGCTTGGCAATTTCCTGTTAACTTGATTTTATTTTGCACATACCGCATTGGGTTAACGATTGCACCTATCTTCTCTATTTTCTTTCTCTTGCCTCGTGTTTCCTTTACTTTCTGTCTCACTAAATTGTAGGCTTGTACAAAACTTTCAACCCCCATGATATTTTTCATGTGACATAGAACATCTTCTTACAATATCTTCAAGTCCCTTGCATAAAGGATTAAATAACCAACAAATTAATGTAAGATACTGGAATTCTAAAAAAGAGCAAACTATTATCCAACCATCCTTATTAATACTGCCATGTTAAATTCAATAGTCTCATTTTCCTCACCAGAAATCACCTTCCCCGCAAATCCCTCGGTGATTTTATACAGTGCTAGCAAGATTGTCGCTTCATGACTTTGAACTCCTTCATGGCCCATTTGCAAAGAAATGGCTTTATACCACTCAAAGATGGATTTTGTCTACAAACAGGATAATGTAAGGATCCAACATCCAAGAAATAAAATATAAGAATGAATTCTAAATAAATCTAATACATATTTATTTATAACAGACAGTGCAATTGATCATACCTGTACACCTAGCACTTTAACTAGCGCAACTATGTTAACAAAATAAAGTGCAATCATGCTATTCAACATAAGTTCACAAAGGGTGTTTTGAGAAATGGATTTCAGAAATGGCTTCATACTCGTCCACTCTGCATATTATTATTTTTTTTATACTTAAAGTTTCCTCTGATTATGACGAAAAAGGAAATATAATATTGTTACCAGAAGTTGTGTTTGTAAAAGATTACTATCAAGTTTTAACAATCAAGATATTCTCTATGAGGGGGCTGCACTGGGAGTCCCAGTGTTGCAAGGGAACACTCCTAGTGTTCTCACTCCTGCTCTAGAACTAAACTTCTTTTAAAATGCAGTATGTTTGTCCTCAGGAGTGCACTCTTGAAATATTCCAGATTGGGAGCATTTTTGGGAGCACATTCACTTGCACTCCCCAAGGAATTTCAGAAGCATGCTCCCTGGAGTGCTCCAGGGAACTGCCACACAATTTATGCAATCTGGGATGCCCTCATGAGACTGCTCTAGGCCCTGATAGGTCCAACACCCTCAAGGAAGAGGGTTTAGACACGTTGAAATACCTACAACTTCATCCATGATGTGAATAAATGGGTTGAATGTAGATCAACAGATAACTTTGTTCATGTAGGACAATTTGGAGGGGTTGGAGGCCACTACTATTGGTTGGATGATGATTGTGTTCAAATGCCAGACCCATCCCTTGATACCAACAACACTCCAGCAGCTTCAACTTCACGAGTTTGGAAAGTTCCTTCTCTACACTTTGAAGCAAATGTATATTGTTGTAATGAAGTTGTACATGTATGGCCAAAATGCTTGTTTTTCCAATATAAACATAACTATTATTTTAATTTATTTTTAAAGTAAAAATCCAGGTCAAGATTCCAAGTCATGACCCTTCTTAAGATTGTATATATTGATGGGACATTGAAACTGTTCAAACTTTTCACATATCAAATAGCTAAAAGTAACTCTGTACTACATCTTCTCCTTAAAAGTAACTCTGTACTACATCTTCTCCTTGTCTTTTAAGTTTTTTTTTTTCACTGATTAAATTTATATCTTTGTCATTGGCTTTGTGCTTCCAATTCGAGATATAGACAAAATCTCATAAAATATTCTTGGAAGCTCTTATATTTGAAAACAATCAAGAATCAATATATGGAAAACTACCTTATAATTGGATTTGTAGAATCCAAAATAACTAAATAAACCAAATTATTCCAGGACAAGCTTAAATTAACAGAGCAGGATGGTCACAACTCAAGTTGGTTATTAATGGAAAAAATTGTCAGTTAATTTTGCACGGTTATGCACTTCCATTGTTTGCATCCATTATCTGTATTGAAATGCAAAGCCATAAAACATTTCTTCTAATATTGCTTCACTGTATGGCACTTATATGTACTTTCTTTGTATGTGTCACAATATGAAAATGATGAGTATTCTTTAAATACAACTTCCATCTTGAGATACAAAGCTAAGTGGGTGCAAGTTTGCTACTCGAAAATGCTTCAAAATAATTTATTTAGCAGACTTCTAAAACAGAGTTTAGTCCAACTTCCTTTAAATTTTGCAATAAACAACACTAGACTTAAGGGATAGATCTGGCATGATATTCTTTTAGTAATTTCCAGATCCGTAAACTAAAAAATAGATGAAAGTTTGAAATACAAATTTTTTAAATGGTTGCAAGGAGGTACCCCTTCCTAGCAACTATGGGGCATATGGGGTCAAACAAGGATCAATGGGATAACTCTTTCAAATGATGAAAGACCACAAATTATAGATCTAATCCAACTTTTTCCTTGCTTCCTTACACTTAGAAAATTAAAGGGAACTCACAAGAAAATATGATATCCAACTAATATGGGTTTTGTATTTATGCACGCATGAAATCAAGTGTAGAATAACACACATTGACATAAAATCTCTAATGGAAAATACAAAATGTAGTATTACCTGGTTTAACATCCCATAGAAGTCATCCAAATAATATTATTAGCATAAGAGAGCATGAAATTGTAGAAGAGTCGTCCCCATTCAATAGAGCACTTCAATCAACTATCCATAAAGTGCCAAAGTAAGTAGAACAACTATACCATAAGATCACTCCTTACTCCTACAAAA
>SNQJ01S0172167.1:0-20456 GCA_010110895.2 Picea sitchensis
TCAACTTCACGATTGAGAAAGGAAGTCTTAACATCCATTTGCTGAAGTTTCCAATACAAAACAGAAGCAAGAGAGATAATGATTCTGATGGAAGTATACCTGGCAACAGGAGAAAATATATAGTCATAGTAAATTCCTTCTTTATGAGATAAGCCACAAGCCACAAATCTAGCTTTGAATTTTTCAACACTGCCATCCACTGCATGCTTTAATTTGTAAATCCATTTAGAGGTTACCACTAATTTTCCATGAGGTCTTGGGACCACTTCCCATACCTCATTATTTAATATTGACTCATACTCTTCTATCATGGCATCCTCCCACACTTTATGTTTGGAGGCCTCTTCAAAAATGGAAGGTTCTGAGTCAATCACAAGATTCAACTGTGCTATCATGTCGGAGTACTTATCTGGTTTCTTGCTTTCTCTGAAGGTACCTTAAGGTGCTTCATTCTTTTCTGCTTTCTTTAAAATTTCCCTACACCAAGCTAGCTTTCTTTTAATAGGAGGTTTCTCTAAGGGAAACTCAACATAATCCCTTATGGGATCCACTGAAGGCTCTATGCTCTCCTCCCTTTGGTCATCTGGAAGTGGTGAATCTGAAGGTTCTAGAGATGGATCTTTCTGCTTCTCTGTATCACATGGAAGTTCTCTGGAACAACGAAAGGTTGCTTCCTCATGAAAGGTCACGTCTCTACTAACCTCATTGAACTTTTTCCCTGGTACATAACTTCTATATGCTTTTGATATTTCATTATATCCCACAAAAGTTCCTTTCTTTTTGGAGGGATCTAACTTAGTCCTCTTTTCTTTAGGTATATGAATGTAGACTGTACTTCCAAAGATTCTCAAATGGTCAGCTGAAGGCTTCTTACAGGTGAAGAATTCTTTTGGAGTTTTCTCTTCTAGGGTGTTAGCATCAACATTTTTAGGATCAGAATTAGATTTTGTTTAAAGTTTGCAAAGTCATGCCATGGTTTGTATATATCATCACATTTTATGAAGGTGAAGAATTCATTAGAAGGTCCATGGGTTGTTTTTCATCATGAAAGATTTTGTAAGGGTCCTTGTTTTGAAGTCCAAAATGACTTCATATAAGGGAAATGATATGTCATATTTAAAGTCATAAGTTTACGAGGGAGGTCTTTTCAAAGCATGTTAATGAGCATGATCACATGTAATTAAGTTAGTGCAAGTGCTTGATGGTTCTTTATGTCATCTGTACCTTGGAAAGATCAAAAGCTCGACATGCTGCACAAGTTACTTAAATGATATAAAGGGTCTTTTCACTTCAAACGAGTACTATTCCCTCTCAAAACCTCTCCACATCAAATCCTACATCCTTCTCCATCATATTTCATCCCTCTGCACACATTATAGACCTGCAAGATAGTTTCTTCCCTCTTGAGCAAACTCCAAAATCCCTTGCTACGCAAACCCTGTTTCGCGCTACGCAAATGCTGTGCAGACTCTCGCGCTACACAACTGTTGTCCTGTGCTCCTTGCTATGCAAATCCCAGTGCTAATGTTCCCACTCCTCATCTCTTACCCAGTCACTAGCTGTGATATACACATTTAAAACCTGATTACCCACACATTGATACCTGGCTAAGTAACTTGCCTGTCACAATGAAAAGGTTTTCATACTGTTTTGAAACAAACCCTAGCTATGTTAGACTTGCTGCACAAACTTACTTGTTAGGTTTTGAGAACATCTCCACACGCCACAGATTCAAATCCATCTTGCAGAGATATTCATTCAGTTATGACAACACAAGAGAAGAAGAAGAACGAAGGAGGGAATGTGTTAAGGTATGAGCCACATAGCCTCAGTTTGGTGAACTCAGACCCTGCGTTCATAGTTTCTTTTGAGCAGGCCGAGTGCATTCGATTTTGTGAGAAAATTCAAGGATATAACCAACAACTGGAAAAGGAGTTTCCCCCCAACTAAAATGGTTTCCAGACAACTGTTGTTGGGGTCATCTTCCCAGTGTCAGAGGGGACAATAACTGCTGCTACTACAAAGATCCCAATCCTAGGGGAAATATGGTTTAAAGGTATTCCTTTGGATTATGTGTTTTACATTGATTTCCTCAATCCTAAATATAGAAATTAGAAGATAGGAGCCACCATTCCTAGGGAGTATGTGCTAGAGCCCTATGAGAAGCTGTTGAGGGTCATACAAAGATATTTTACTTCTAATGGTAGGTTTTATAGGGTATACCAGAACCATGTGAGACTCCCCATGCACTTCAAAGGGAAAACCCTCTCAACTTACCTTTTTACCTGTATAGAAGCTTAGGAAAGATGGCAGACAAGGTCCAAGTCAGGGCTGACCAACATAAGTGTAGCTTGTTCCACTTTTCCTTAGTGAAGCTACTAGTTGTTGAGAAACTCATAAATCTAAACAGGGACTGAGATTCTTTCTTCTCCTCAGCCAATATTCCCCTGGACCCCAAAAGAGATACCCCATTGTCTGCTGAAAGATTGTCTCCTAGCAATACATGTCAAAAGGAAGAAAGTGCTGTAGAGAAAGGCAAAGGAAAGGAAGTTGAAATCTCTCCTCCAAACCAACCAGTTCCAAAAAAGGGTAGGAAGCTATTGTTTACCGATGAACCAAAAGAGATCCAGACACCCAGAAGGCCAACCATAAGGTCAACAACGAGAAGAATTCCTACACCTACAGTGCATACAAAATATGTTGAGGTTGCAACTCAGGAGATCAATGAAGGCCAAACCAAAGCATGAGAGAAAGAATCAGAATTTAGGGAAATGCAACAACAACTCATAGAGGCTCAATATGTGATTTCTCAGTTTGATCAAAAGAGGAGAGAGCTAAAGAGGAAACTAGTTGAGAGAGGTTATGAGGAACAAACACCACAGAGCAAGACAAACCCCATGCAAGAAATGTCAAAGGGGAAGGAGGTCATGCACAACCCTGAGACCATAGTTTTGGCCAAGCCTACAAGTCCTCTGACAATATCCTCATCTAGGAAGAAGAGTTCAGAGACACAAGGCCAATTTGCAGCAAGCGAAAACCCCCCTACTTCACCCATAGAAGGAGAAAAAATAATAAGATGGCTGAATAGGCAGCTAAGAGAATATCAAGATCAAATCATCAAGCTCAGGAAAGAAAAGAGGATATCATATGACATAGCAATGAAAAACTTTTAAGAACGAAAACCAACCAGAGAAAATGCATGTGCAGCCCTTTCGAATGCCTAGTCAAAATTGAAGAGAAATGCATCCCTATTCAGACAAGTTGGAAATTTGAAGGTACAAATCTTAACACTAAGGAATAAAAACATGCATCTTAAACAAAGGTTGCAATTGAATGATGAAGCTAGAAGAAGATTATAACTACTTGCAGAAGTAGCATAAATATGACTGAAGCAACTTCACATTTTTGTCTTTTTGGGTATGTGAGCATCTCAAGTTTTGTTCATGTCATAATAGCTGTGGAAAACATGCATTTTGATATGGGAGAAAGGTTTCACAAGGGTGATAATAGAAACATTTCATGCACACAGACGTTGTTGGACTGGTAAACATGAATACACAACACTTGTGTAGTGAGCCTGCGCTACGCAAATGCTGTAGACACATATGATTGAAAAGGACAATATAAAATGATTGATGTACCACACTGGAGGTCAAATCAAGTTTCAAATCGATAGCTGCCACTTGGATCTGCACAAGCTTCAATGAAACCAAGTGCACTACACAAATGTTGCAGGTAGAATTTGTGTAGCGCTAGCTCCAGTCTGCTTCGCAAAGGTGACATGGCTACCTAACAATGCACCAATTGTCTTGAAGGGGTCTCCAGATGCACTTGATGACTCATCCACACATCATAATTGAATTTTTCTCAGGTATGTGATTGTATAAGATACATTTTGTTTTGCATTAAATATGGTCAACACAAACTTACTATTTTTAGTAAAGTCGTTTTGGAGTTGTTCTCTTCCAATGTAATCGGATCCACTATTGTAGTCAGCTAAACCTAGACTCCTAGTAGCCTAGTTTAGAAAATAGGTTCTTCTATATATTTGATCATTTTGATGTAAAGAGGGGAGTTGGCAGAACTATAGTATTTTTTTATCTTCATTGTAAGTTTTTGAATCTGAATGCAATGAAAATGTAGAAGTCCTGAACCTTCATGAAAAAAATTCTAATGGTGATGAGTTGACAGTGTGTTTCTTATCTTTTGTATGTATCTCTTGTGTCCCTATTTGCATCTCATTTTGTCCTCTGTTTAAGTTGATATTTAAGAGTGTAGAATTCATCTAAATGGTGCTCTAGACCCAAATAATTTAAACTCTGTCATTTCTTCCTAACTAGGTCAGAATTCATCTATATGGTGCTCTGATTTTGTTATGTGTTGCGTTTTTCCTCTTTCACCCCTACAACAAATTCAAAATTGAAGGTTTCATCCGCCTAATTTAGCCTTTGTTCCTCTGAGAGGTTCTATATACAAGACATTAGTTTCATTGGTTTTCAAGATTTGACTCCATAGCCAAAAAAACATCCTTCTCCTCCTTTCCAACAAAACTTTATTAAATCCACTCAAAACTTTAAAACCAAGCCATTGTTTTATCAAGAAAAACCATCTATCAGAAACTAACTGACATGAGAGAGCCCTCTTTGAACTGAGTAGGCTAGTACCCATCTCTAAAGAGGTTTGTGGTTACCTTTGTAGGTTGTTTCCTCACCCAAAACAATTTACTCAGTGATAACATTTTGGCGCCGCTGGCGGGGATCGAAATTGAAAATTTTCCCTGGGAAAGAATGACTAAAGTTTTAGATTTGATTCTTGAGGGTAACAGTGAATCCGACACTTTTTATTGTTTGAACTTAATTTACCCTGGCGAATTCATTTAATAAGATCAATAACATAAAGTAACTCTAATAAGAAATCCTGGCTCCCAAGAGAATTTACAATAGAAGGAACCCTGATCCAGAACTTATAGCATTTGTGTCTGATCCTGAGAAGCTCTTGCATAAAAGAAAAGAAAGTACAATTGAATCGGTTTCTTACCTGGACATAAATATATCTTTACCCAAAGACGGGGTAAAAATCATTGATGAACTTGAATTTGATTTAAAATTTGAACAAACCTTGTTCAGATCCAGATCATAATCTAATTTGAATGAAATCATCTTTGATGAGAGGAAATTCCAAACTTTGATCTCAACTACCCCCATTCAAACTGCACAATTTCCACTTACACTAGTCAGCCAGTTCAAACTCTTCCTAAATCCCTGGCATCAAGATTTGCACCCCTTGTCTTACTTGCTCAGTTGCATGGTTTACCTCAGAATTTTAATAAGAGAATCAAATCATTTGATGCTGAAGAGAATGTATCATCCCAAAGACACTTAGATTGGTTTAATGACTTTGTTGACCTAGAGGAGGTAGATCATGAAGGTGTAAAATTGAGATTGATTGCACAAAGTCTCTCAGGTGAAGTCAGAAAATGGTTCAAATCCCTTCCAACAACAAGCATTCTTAATTTTGCATCTTTTGAAACAAGTTTCCTTCCAAAGTGGGGTGATAAGAATAATCCTCTTCAGTTGTTGACTTAGTAGAATAACATAAAAATATCACCTAATGAAACAGTAGAAGAGTTTTCAACCAGATTTATGAAAGTATACAACTCAATTCTTGTTGAAGTGAAACCCCCTCCCAGAGCTGCCCAACTTCGATATGCTGACTCTTTTGACAATGAGTTTTCCTTGCTGTTGAGAGAAAGAATATATGCTACATTAGATGACATGATGAGTGATGCAAATGAAGTGGAGGTAAATATGATGGCTTCAAGGAAGATCAAACATAATCCCGACAGAGATATGAAAAAGGTTCAAGGAGAGGCACAACTCTCAACTTCTCAATCATCAGATGAAAAATTTGATTTGATGATCAAGACTATGGAAAGGTTTATGTAAAGAATGTCCTTGGATAATAAGCCCACCACCATAGATAAAACTGATTTTCAGCCTAGACATCAACATTTTAGAAGAGCTCTAGTTTCTATAGATAAGGCAAAGAGACCAGAGAAATCAAGGTGATCAACAAATAAATCCTCCTTTCAAAAAAAACTATGTAAATGAATATTTTGATTAAACAATTGAAGACAATATGCATAATAGTGATGATACCGAAACAAATGTGTTCTTAACTAAAGAAGAACATGATTAGTTTATGGATGCAAATGATAAGTTTATGCATGATAATGATGATATGTTGTGAATGGAAACATACGAGTTTAAGAAGGGATATCAAAATACTATTATGCAACTTCAAAAACAGTACAAACTCAGAAGCAAAAAGGTTCTTGCAAACCCCCCAAAGGGAAATCCTACAAGGTAACTTCAGATCAATACACCTTCTTCAAGTCAACCTAAGAAAGACAGTCCAACAAAGGATGCAATGGAGAAAGGAAAATTCAAAGAAGAACCCCCAAAGAAGATACCTGAGGCAAGAAAGGAAGCAATCATCAAAGAGGTAGAAAAAATCCCATCTCCATTTTATTTTGAAAGTGAAATGGCTAAAATCAAAATCTTTGTTCCATTCAATGAGCTGATTAAAAATGGTGAATATAGAAATTGGATCATTAGGATGCTCAAGATGGAAGAAGCTTTTGACACCTTAAATGTGCTAGATGATCACCCTGCTATCTTGTTTGGCCTATGTGTGGAGGAGAGTGGTAATGTTGATGATGTACCCCCTTTCTATGTTAGTATTACAGTTCATGAATGACCTTACATAATGCTATGTTAGATTCAAGAGCATTTCATAATATGATGCCTAAGGTAGTCATGGATGAGATGGGTCTAGACATTACCAAGACTTACAAGGATCTTTTCTCTTTTGACTCAAGGAAGGTGAAATTATTGGGTTTAATCAAAGATCTGGTTGTTTCATTGTCCCAAATTCCATCAAAAAATCTCATCATGGATGTGTTTGTTGCTGATATCCCTCCAAAATTTGGCATGTTATTGTCAAGATCATTGGCTGCAAAGTTGAAAGGCACTTTGCAAATGGATATGTCATATGCCACTATCATTGTTTTTGGACAAGAAAGGAGATTGTACAGGGAAGTACTATTCAAGTACATCGTGAGTAACAAATCCCAACCAAACAATGATCGTATTTACTCTTTAGACACTAATGTTGGTTCTTCTGTTTTCTATAATGACCCAAAATTTGAAGAGGAAGAGCCAAGGACTATTATACCCATGAAAGACAAATCTGATCATCAAACAAAGAAAATTACAGATCAACAAAACAATGAAGAGGATGAGATGTGGAACATGAACTTTGACGGAGCTACTAGAAAAGATGGAGCTAGAGCATGTGTGTGGATTATCCCTCCCAAGACAGGTACACAACTTTGTTCTTGCAAATTTTCTTTCGATTGCACCAATAACATGGCTGAATATGAGGCACTGATTTTGGGATTGAAGACTTTGAAAAAATTGAGTGCTAATAGTCTAGTTGTACATGGGGATTTCGAGCTTGTTATAAATCAGGTAAATGGTATATGTCAGTCAAAGCATCCTAGATTAAGGGCATATAGGAATATAGTACTTGATCTTCTTGAAGAGTTTTCATAATATAACCTCTCAGTGATTCTAAGAGGGCAAAATATCATTGTTGATGCTCTAGCTACTTTAGCCTTTGTTTTCAAAATTCCATTTTTTCCTAACAAAAAGTATGAAATTAAATTCAAGCACAAGCCAATAGTACCTGACAACATTAAATATTGGAAATTTTTTGAGGATGACAAACAGGTAGAAAGATTTCTTCAGATGAGTGATGAATTTTCCAATTCAAACATTGACGATGAGTACTGTTATGAAGAGGAAGAAGATGCAATTGTGTTCACAAATGATGCCTATTTTCAAAATCAGATTGCTGATAGAGATATACTGCAACTCAAAAATAACATCATTCCCAAGGGCTTGGTCCCATTGGAAAATATTTTTGACAACAATGATGTAGCAAGAAATCTTAAAATCACTGCAAATTATGAGGATATATATGATTGCAATATTGGGACTCAAGAAGATCCCAAGATCATCAAACTGTCAAAGACACTCAATCCATAAATTAAGCAAAGGTATACCATCCTAATGAAATATTTCCCAGATGTCTTTTCCTGGAGCTATGAGGATTTAAAGGTCTATGATACTAAGGTGATTCATCATGTAAGTCCAATCAATGATGATCACAAACCTTTCAAACATAAGTTGAGAAGAATTAATCCTATGTTGTTGCCATTGATTGAGAAGGAGGTAAGGAAGTTTTTTGATGCCAAAATTATAATGTCTTTAAGATTTTATAAATGGGTGGATAACCTAGTGCCCGTAAGGAGGAAAAGTGGTGAAATGAGGTTGTGTGTAGACTTTCATAATCTAAACATGGTGTCTCTCAAAGACAATTATCCACTTCCCAAGATGGATTAAATTCTACAGAAAGTGGCTGGATCACAGAAAATATCAACGCTTGATGGGTTTTCCAGATACAACCAAATCATGGTGCATCCTGATGATCAAGAAAATACAACTTTCACAACACCTTGGGGCACCTTCATGTATGCCAAAATTCCTTTTGGGATTACGAATGCAGGGGAAAACTTCCAAAGGGCCATGGACATAGCCTTTGCTGATGAGAAAGATAATTTATTGTCATGTACTTAGATGATATCACTATATTTTCAGATTCTGATGATGAACATCTAAAACATTTGAGAAAGGCCTTTCAGAAATGTAGGAAGTTTGGCATCTCATTGAATCTTCAAAAATCCAATTTTTGAATGCAAGAAGGAAAATTACTTGGTCACATCATTTCATTGGAAGGGATAAAGATACATCCCAACAAAGCATAATCAATTCTAAAGATTGGCACACCCAGGAGCAAGAAGAGGTACAATCTTTCCTAGGAAGAGTAAATTTTTTGAGAAGGTTTATCCCTAACTTGGTTGAAATCATAAAGTATATTACTAACATGCTAATAAAGGGCAGTGAGATAAAATGGACTCTTGAAGCTAGGAAGTATTTTGAAGATATTAAAGTAGCATTGACCAAAGCACTGGTATTGGCCAGTCCAAATTTTGCAAAAGACTTTATCTTTTTTTCTTGTGCTTTAGAACACACCATTGCTGGTCTCTTGTTGCAAAAATATGAACAAAATTTTGAAAGTCCATAGCCTATTATAGCAGGACTCTAAGAGACTCTCCATTGAGGCATGACATCATGGAGAAACAAGCATATGCATTGGTGAAGGCCCTCAAAGAATTCATAATTTATATCTTGCATTCCTATGTTATTGCTTATGTGCCCAACAATTATGTGAAAGACATTTTAACTCAGCCTGATCTTGAAGGTAGAAGGTGCAAATGGATAGTTATTTTGTTGGAGTATGACCTCGAGATTAAACCTACATATCTGATTAAAGGTCAGGGACTTGCAAAGCTGATGGAACATTCCAATTGTGATGTCTTGGAGATTAATTTCATTGTTGACATATCAACAAATTCAGAAGAAGAGACAGTCCCATAGGTATCTCAAAATTTCCTTGATTCTCCATGGTATGCTGATATTATTTATGTATTAACAAATTTACAAGCTCCTCCTAAACTAAGAAAAACAAATGCCAGATTTTTGAAGCTGAAAGAAACAAAGTTTTGCATTCTAGACCATTCTCTGTATTGGAAAGATCCAGGTGGAATTTTTCTACATTGATTGTTGGAAGAAGAATTCAAACAGGCTATCAAAGAGTTTCATAAAGGTGACTGTGGAGGGCATAATTACTGGAAAAACACTGTGCATAAAATACTAAGGGAAAGGTTATATTGGCCTAGTATTTTTTCTAATGTATACAAGGAGGTCTGAAGTTGTCATGAATGGAAATTTTTTTATGGAAAAAGAAAGTTGCAGCCCTTGCCTTTAAAACATATCTCTGTTGAAGCACCATTTAGGCAATGGGGTATTAATTTTATAGGAGAGATCCATCCACCATCCTCAACTCAACATAGGTGGATACTGACAACCACAAACTACTTCACCAAATGGATTGAAGCAGTCCCAACAATGCAAGCTACTGATGTTGTTATCATTCAATTTCTAGAAAGCAATATTTTGTCTAGATTTGGTTGTCTAGTCAAGATCATTACTGAAAATGCAGCGACATTCAAGTCCAAGAGAATGGAGAAATTTTTCAGCGACTACAACATAACTCTTGGTCATTTCACAACTTATTACCCACATGGTAATGGGCTGTCTGAGTCATCCAAAAAAATCCTGACCAAAATTATTAAGAAACTTCTACAGGAAACAAGAAAGCTTGGCACAAGAAACTTATTTATGCATTGTGGGATGATAGGATCACCACCAAGAGGTCTATTGGTACATCACATTTTCAGATTGTATATGGCACAAAGGTAGTCTTTCCAACTTCATTAGGATTGCCAGTGATGAGATTGCTACAATAACATGAAGCTGCAGCAAATGATGCTCAAAGAAGAATAAATCAACTAATCCATGTGAAACAAATGAGAGAACAAGTGTTCAACAACTCACAACTGCATCAAGACAAAATGAAAAGAGCCTTTGATAGACATACAAAGGATGATGATTTCAAGGTTGATGATTTGGTGTTGAAGTGGGATGCAAGAAACAAATATAAAGGGAAGCATGGAAAGTTTGACCACCTTTGGTTGGGACCATTCAGGATTGTTGCATACCATGGGAACAATGCTTACTTGTTGCAGGAACTCAATGGAAATATCACTGGTGGAGGACCTGTGAATGGCAAGTTTCTCAAACGCTACCTTTCTTGATAATATTTTAGTTTTTCCATTTCATTGTAAATAACCATTTTATTTTTCAGATGAGATATTTGAAGTCAATAATCAACAAAAAATTGAAGCCCGAAGTGAAGGCCCAAAGCTTATGTTGAGTTTAGTTAAGTTGTGTCAAGAAAGTCTTGTCAAAAAGTTTGTTTATCAGTTTAGAGTCTTTTTGAGTCAAATAAATCCCAATGGTCAGGAACTTGGTCTGCGGTTCTTTGCTACCTCACTGGGAGGATAACATCCCCATTGGAGGCAGATGTTAGCATCAATATTTTTACGATAAGAATTAGATTTTGTTTAAAGTTTGCAAAGTCATGCCATGGTCTTAGGAAGACCAATGAATTCCAAGTCTGAGTCAATGGTTTGTGTATATCATCACATATTATGAAGGTGAAGAAGTCATTAGAAGGTCCATGGGTTGTTTGTCATCATGAAAGATTTTGTAAGGGTCTTGTTTTGAAGTCCAAAATGACTTCATATAAGGGAAATGGTATGTCATATTTAAAGTCATAAGTTTAGGAGGGAGGTCTCGTCAAAGCATGTTAATGAGAATGATCACATGTAATGAAGTTAGTTGAAGTGCTTGATGGTTCTTNTGTTTTGAAGTCCAAAATGACTTCATATAAGGGAAATGGTATGTCATATTTAAAGTCATAAGTTTAGGAGGGAGGTCTCGTCAAAGCATGTTAATGAGAATGATCACATGTAATGAAGTTAGTTGAAGTGCTTGATGGTTCTTTATGTCATATGTACCTTGGAAAGATCAAAATTTGGGTGCACTGCATAAGTTACTTAAATGATATAAAGGGTATTTTCACTTCAAACATGTACTATTCCCTCTCAAAACCTCTCCACATCAAATCCTACATCCTTCTCCATCATATTTCATCCCTCTGCATGCATTCTAGACCTGCAAGTTGGTTTATTCCCTCTCGAGCAAGCTCCAAAATCCCCTGCTACGCAAACCCTGTTTCGCGCTACACAAATGATGTGCAAACTCTCGCACTACGCAACTACTTTCATGTGATCCTCACTACACAAATCCCAGTGCTGATGTTCCCACTCCTCATCTCATACCCAATCACAATATTTTATAAACACATTTAAAACCTGATTAAACATGCATTGATACCTGGCTAAGTAACCTACCTCTAACATAGAAAAGGTTTTCATACTGTTTTGAAACAAACCCTAGATCTGTTAGACTTGCTGCACAAACTTACTTGTTAGGTTTTGAGCACTTCTCCACCTGCCACAAATTCACATCCATCTTGCAGAGACTTTCATTCAGCTATGACATCACAGGAGAATAAGAAGCACAAAGGAGGGAATGTGTTAAGGTATGAGCCACAGAGCCTTAGTTTGGTGAAATCAGACCCTACGTTCAGAGTTTCTTTTGAGTAGGCTGGGTGCATTCAATTTTGTGAGAAAATTCAAGGATATAACCAACAAATGGCAAAGGATTTTTCCCTCAACTACAATGGTGTACATACAATAGTTGTTGGGGTCATATTACCAGTGTCAGAGGGGACAATAGCTACTGCTACAGAGATCTCAATCCTAGAGGAAATATGGTTTAAAGATATGCCTTTGGATCATGTGTTTTACATTGATTTCCTCAAGCCTAAATATATAAATTAGAAGATAGGAGCCACCATTCCTAGGGAGTATGTGATAGAGCCCTATGAGAAGCTGTCGAGGGTCATACAAAGATATTTTTCTTGTGAGGGTAGGTTTGATAGGGTATAACAATACCATGTGGGACTCCTCATACACTTCACAAGGAAAAACCCTCTCAACTTACCTTTTTACCTGTATAGAAGCTTAAGAAAGATGGCAGACAAGGTCCAAGCCAGGGATAACCAACTTAAGAGTAGATTTTTCCACTATTCCTTAGTGAAGCTAATAGTTGTTGAGGAACTCATAAAGCTAAACATGGACTGTGATTTTTTCTTCTCCTCAGCCAATATTCCCCTGGACCCCAAAAGAGATACCCCATTGTCTGCTGAAAGATTGTCTCCTAGTAGCTCAGGTCAAAAGGAAGAAAGTTTTGCAGAGAAAGGCAAAGGAAAGAAAGTTGAAGGCTCTCCTCCAAGCCAACTAGTTCCAAAAAAGGGTAGGAAGCTATTGTTTACTGATGAACCTAAAGAGACCCAGACACCCAGAAGGGAAACAACTAGAATAATTCCTACACCTACAGTACAAACAAAATATGTTGAGGTTGCAGCTCAGGAGATGGATGAAGGCCAAAACAAAGTAGGAGAGAAAGACTCAAAATTTAGGGAAATGCAACAACAACTCAGAGAGGCTCAACATGTGATTGCTCAATTTTATCAAGAGAGAAGAGAGTTGAAGAGGAAACTAGCTCAGAGAGGTTTTGAGGAACAAACACCACAGAACAAGACATACCCCATGCAAGAAATGTCAACGGAGAAGGAGGTAATGCACAACCCTGAGACCAAAATTTTGGCCAAGCCTACAACTCCTCTGACAAGATCCTTAGCTAGGAAGAAGAGTTCAAAGACACAGGGCCAGCTTGCAGCAAGTGAAAAACCCCCTACTTCACCCACAGAAGGAGAAAAAAACATAAGATGGGTGAATAAGTAGCTAAGAGAAGCTCAATATCAAATCATCAAGCTCAGGGAAGAAAAGAGGATATCTGATGACAAAGATATGAAACACTTTAAAGAATGCAAACCAGCCAGAGAAAATGCCCAATCAAAATTGAAGAGAAATGCAACCTTGTTCAAGCAAGTGTGAAATATGAAGGTACAAAACTTAACACTAAGGAAGGAAAACATGCATCTTAAACAAAGGTTGAAATTGAATGATGAAGCCATAAGAAGATTAGAACTACTTGCAGAAGTAGCAGAAATATGACTGAAGCAACTTCACATTTTTGTCTCTTTGGGTATCTGACCATATCAAGTTTTGTTCATGTCATAATAGTTGTGGAAAACATGCATTTTGATAAGGGAGAAAGGTTTCACAAGGGTGATAGCAGAAACATTTCCTACACACAGAAGCTGTTTGGACTGGTAAACATGAATACACAACACTTGCGCAGTGAGCCTGCGCTACGTAAATGCTGTAGTCACATATGATTGAAAAGGACAATATAAAATGATTGATGTACCACACTGGAGGTCAAATTACGTTTCAAATCGGTAGCTTCCACTTGGATCTGCACAAGTTTCAAGAAAACGCGTGCTACGCAAATGTTGTAGGTAGTTTTTCTTAATGCTAGCTCCAGTCTTCTACGCAAAGGTGACAGGGCTACCTAACAATGCACCAATTGTCTCGAAGGGGTCTCCATATGCACCTGATGACTCATCCACACATCATAATCAAATTTTTCTTAGATATTTGATTGTATAAGATACATTTTGTTTTTCATTAAATATGGTCAAAACATACTTACTATTTTTAGTAAATTCATTTTGGAGTTGTTCTCTTCCAATGTAACCAGATCCACTATTGTAGTCATATGGAGCTCGACTCCTAGTAGCCTATTTTAGCAAATATGTTCTTCTATATATTGGAGCATTTTGATGTAAAGAGGGGAGTTGACAAAACTATAGTATTTTTTATCTTCATTATAAGTTTTTGAATCTGAATGAAATGAAAATGCAGAAGTCCTGAACCTTCATGAAAAAGATTCTAATGGTGATGAGCTGACATTATGTTTCTTATATTTTGTATGTATCTCTTGTGTCCCTACTTGCATCTCATTTTTTCCTCTGTTTAAATTGATATTTAAGAGTGTAGAATTCATCTAAATGGCACTCTAGACTCAAATAATTTAAACTCTGTCATTTCTTCCAAACTAGGTCAGAATTCATCTATATGGTGCTCTGATTCTGTTATGTGTTGCCTTTTTCCTCTTTCACCCCCTACAACAAATTCAAAACTGAAGGTTTCAACGACCTAATTTAGCCTTTGTTCCTATGAGAGGTTCTATCTACCAGACATTAGTTTCATTCATTTTCAATATTTGACTCCATAGACCAAAAAACATCCTTCTCCTCCTTGCCAATAAAACTTTATTAAATCCACTAAAAACTATAAACCCTAGCCATTGTTTTATCAAGGAAAACCATCTATCAGAAACTAAGTGACAAGAGAGAGCCCTCTCTGAACTGAGTAGGCTAGTACCCAGCTCTAAAGAGGTTTGTGGTTACCTTTGTAGGTTGTTTCCTTAGCCAAAACAATTTACTCAGTGATAACATAGGGCTTTATGAGGACACTTGTTCTGAATATAGACTGCAATTCTTGCAACTTCGACCCAAAGAGACAATGGTAGATTCTTTCTTTCAACAACCCCATTTTGTTGAGGATTATAAGGCACATTCAACTCCCTATTAATCCCTGAAGCCCGCAATAGATCATCATACTTGTGGAAGTCAAATTATTTTGCATTGTCTGTTATGAAAACACGGATGTGTCTACCTATTTGATTATCAACAAGATTCTTAAAATCCTAAAATTAACTGAAAGATTCATCTTTAGTTTTCAAAAAATAAATCCAATTTTTACGAGAACAATCATGAGTAAAAATGATATAATAAAGACAACCATTCATTGATGGAGTAGTCATAGGTCCAAAAAGGTCATAATGAATAAGATCTAAAATGCCATTAGTTTTTCTATTACTGTGAGGGTAATCTTTCTTTGTATTTTTATCGAGAGGACAACCTCTACAAACACTATCATGCTCAAATGAAAAAACTAGCATACCTGTTATCATCTTTTGCAAACCCAGGAGTGTGTTGTAGTTGAGATGTCCAAGCCTTCTGTGCCATAGTTTGCAGGGGTTTATCATCTCATGAACTAATGCTTGAACAATTTGACCAATGATTTTGTAAATTCCACTCTCTTGAATTCCGATTGTCATGGTTGAGCTCAAACTCCAATTTGAGGGCCACATGAGAGCCTTCCCTTTGGAGAAAGATACTGAGTACCCTTTTCTTTCTAGCACTGCAACTAAGATGAGATTTTTCTTTAATCCAGGAACATAAATAATTTCATCGATATGAAATACATTACCTGTATGAAGATGAAAGTATGTTGATCCAAACCCTTTGATATCATAGGTTCCATCATCACCCAATTCTACCTTCACGTTGAACTTCTTATCCCGATAGTTTACAAGATTCTATTTGAAGCATGTCATGTGTTTGGAGGCCCCACTGTCCACAGACCAAACATCTTCTGACTTGGTTATAGTGCCGGAGAGGGATAAGACAACATAACATTCTCTGCATTGATATTTCTCTTTAGTATATGCCCTGGTTCTTCTTCCTCAGTTGCAACTGAAGCATGAAACCTACCTCTCTGCTTCTGTTGTGAAGGAGGGTTCCTGCAGTCTTTTGCATAATGACCTAGACTTTTACAGTTAAAGCATCTTATTTTAGATAAATGAGAGTGGAATTGAGATTTCTTACCTTGGGGTTAATTACCTTTGCCTTTGTGATGAGGAAACTTCTTCCATCTCTTGGATTTGACTGAAAGAGAATGGTCTCTTATCATTGAGGGCTCATTCCTGCTTTTGAGTGTACCCTCTTCTTCCAAGAAATCATGCCATAATCTCTTGAAGTTGGTTTGAACTTCTCTTCCATTGAACGAAGAGATAAATGTCTCCCATGAGTCAGGAAGACCATCTACTATTGTTTGAACAAGGCCATCATCATCCACTGAAATTCCAATTGTTGTAAGTTAATCTCTTGTTTGAGTAATTTTGGAAAAGAAAGCAGAGATAGTTTTGTCCTTCCCCATCTTTAATGTACATAGTTGTTTCTTCAATATCCTCTTCTGAGTTGGAGCCTTCTTTTCATATAGATTTGCTAGGGCATCAAAGAATTCCTTAGCTGTCCTTAGATGGCCAATGAGAGGCATCATGCTCTCCTTAACTGAGTTAAAGATGATTCTTTTAGCTTTGGACCGTCTCTTATTATATGCTTCCCTTCCTGTATTTGAAGTGGGTTCTTTTATCACCTTGGTAACCAGCTCATCCAAGTCACTTTATTCTAGGATATTAAACACCCTATCCTTCCAAGCATTGAAATTGGAGCCCCCTTCAAGCCTATCTTCTGCTTTGACTGGCGATGAAGCCATGTTGATTTCAACATTTGATTATGTAAACACCTTACTATTGATCATCAAAACCAACCCTAAAACGAGGATCTACGCAGGCTCAAAAGTATTCCACTATTGAGCTCTTTTCACGCCCTAATATCTGATACCATGTTAAATTTTAGGGAAAATAAAAGAACAAAAATATCTTTTCAAAAATTGATCACTACAGTAAATAAAGATCAACACTTAAAACAAGGATACTGAAGTAAGACAAAAACATAAATTACAAATCTGAACATGCTAAGAAGACTCAACATTTAACTAAGACTAATAATGAACATAAGGAAAACATTTATGAATATTAACTTAGACTAAAAACAAAAGTAAACATTAATACAACAAGATCTAAAATTTACCTTGGCAAAAAACAAATGATAGAGGTACCTGATGTGTGGCTATCCTCTTTCTTTATGCTCAGAAAAGCTATGAAGGTCATGGATCAAACCCTCAAGGGTTTGATCTCATCATGATATTTAAGTGAACAATTTACCAAGAAGAACTCGAGGATAATCAAACAGAGTAGGGATGATACAAAAACCCCAAAGACAACAAGAAAGCTGCACAAAGGGTTGTCCAAAATGAACTGTAGTGCTACAACAAAAAAGGGCTTGTCAAATCCTCACAAATAAATATGATAGACATATGTAGAAGAAAACAACATCAGGGACAACAAGAGATAACACCAACAATCATAGGAGGAGGGTCCAAGGGCTACATAGGAGGCAACTACAACCTTAAAACACTCAATGACAACTAGAAGAGTGGCTAAAGGAAGGTCGTGACACCCACAACAACAAGACGAAGGTCTGCCCTACTTAACACAACAAGAGGGAAGGTCTGCGACACTCAAAACTAGCAAGAGAAGACATGCAAACCAGAGTAGAAGCTCCCAACCAGTAAGGAGAAGAAAACTGTGGAGGCCGTACCTCTAAAAAAATAAGATAGAGTCCACCAAGGAGGCCGTACTGCAAAACAAGAACCCAACTAAAGAGTCACAGAAAATCAGACCAAGAGAGAAGAGTAAGTGTGTGTTAAAATGAGAGAGGGGTAGGTTCTTATTTATAATTTAGTAAGTGTTAGGATCAGATTTAATTAAAAACCTAAAAAACAAAATAAATAATAATTAATATTTTAATTAGTAAAAATATTAATTATAAAGTCAAATAAGTCAAAGTGACTTATAAAATACCAATACAACATCAAGCAAGCTGGAGAAAGAGATTCAAGCAAGGGGATGCTACAAGACAAAGTCAAGGGGGTATTCTTCAATAAAAAACTGTCCACATATGTCTCATGATAACTATAAGCTTTTATCATCCATGTATAAGAGGAGAAACCAATGATGTGGTCATGTCCATCTTCTAGTTGCTCCTAGGTCTCATGGACCATCCCAGGAGAGAAGAAGAATATCACACATCATCACATCTTAGTACACAACCAAGAACCACCTGGTCCTTGACCAAGATACCTCATAACACATCTGGGGGGCCTAGAACACATCTAGGGTCTTTCATCCACCAAGGTACAAGACCAAGGATCAACCCAAGCGTTTAAGCAAGGATTACTTGGAACACATCCAGGGGCCCTAGAACATATCTAGGGAATAACATCATCAACCACCAAGGAACACATCCAAATATCAATCCAAGCACCGAGAAAGGATTCCCTAGAACACATCTAGGGGCCCTATAAAAAAATCTAGGGACTTGCTTCTTGGTCCTTGACCAAGAATCCCAAAAATACACTGGGGGCCACCACTAGGGTATTTTTCCATGGCTCTAACTAATTGGTCCCAAACCAATAACCCCATGAGTGTATTGGGGGCCCTAGATCTCAGTTAGGGTCTTATGCCATTCTCCCAAAGAATGGCTCTTGCAGCTGCACTAATTTCAACACTCCCTCTCAATAAGAGAGGCATTCTCATCAACACCAAGCTTGTCTCGAAGGTACACAAACTTTGTCAAGGACAAAGGCTTGGTCAAAATATCTGTGGTTTGTTCCGCCGTTGGAACATACTAAATAATGAGAATGTTCTTCTGCACTATGTCCCAAACATAGTGATATATCATCTCAATGTGTTTCGATCTATCATGAAACACCGGATTCTTGGAGAGGTTTATACATATTTGGTTATCATAGTGGATTACTGTGGGTTCCAATTCATCACTGAACAAATCTGAGAGTAGCTTTTTGAGCCACATTGCTTCTCTACTAGCAATACTAGCAACAATGTATTCTTCCTCTGTAGTTCTCTAGGCTATGGATCCCTGTTTCCTAATGGACCAGGAGATCATAGCTGAATCCAAACTGAAACAATATCTGGAAGTGCTCTTCCGGTCCATTGTACTGCCCATCCAATCCGAATCTTTAAAATCAAGAAGCATTACCCCTCCACTGGAAGTGTATCTGATCCCATAGGCTATAGTTCCCCAAACATATATGAGAATATGCTTAACAAAAACAACCATATGAACATGTTTTGGTTCACACATGAACTGGTTGAGGGCATTCTCTACATAACAAATGTCTAGTCTGGTATGCACTAGATACATCAAGGACCGAATGATCTGACAATATACAGTGGGGTCTTCTGGATTTTAACCTGTAGCTTGATCATGTAACTTCTTCAGGTTAGAAATCATAGGTGTTGACATGCACTTACAGTCCAACATGCCAAATCTGCGAAGCACATCAATTGCATACTTGCTTTGTGATAGAAAGATCTCACCCGGTTTCTGCCACACTTCTAAGCCAAGAAAATAATGCATAAGACCCAAGTCTTTCATTTCAAATTTTGCTGATAAATCCCTCTTAGTCTGAGCTATAATATCTTCCTCTCCAGTAAGGAACAAATCATCCACATATAAAACCAATATAACTGATGATTCTACACAATCTTTATATAAAGATTAGGATCTACTATACTCTTGGAGAATCCAAGACTCTGTAGAAAACTGCCAATTCTTCCATACCAATCTCTTAGAGCTTGTTTCAATCCATACAAGGCTTTCTTGAGTTTGCAGACATGAGATTATTTACCATGGATCATGAAACCGCCAGGTTTCTCAATATAAACTTTTTTCTCAACTTCACCATTGAGAAAGGCAATCTTAACATCCATTTGGTGAAGTTTCCAATAAAAAATTGAAGCGAGAGAGATAATGATTCTGATGGAAGTATACTTGGAAACATGATCAAACATCTCGTCATAGTCAATTCCTTCTTTTTGAGAGAAGCTGTGAGCTACAATTCTAGCTTTAAAGTTTTCAACACTGCCATATGCTGCATGCTTTATTTTGTAAATCCATTTAGAGGTTACCATTGATTTGCCATGAGGTCTTGAGATCACTTCCCATATATCATTATTTAATATTGACTCGTACTCTTCTATCATGGCATCCTTCCACACTTTATGTTTGGAGGCCTCTTCAAAAGTGGAAGGTTCTGAGTCAATCACAAGTTTCAA
>SNQJ01S0172168.1:0-20456 GCA_010110895.2 Picea sitchensis
GACATGATAAGAATATGATTAACAAGTTGAAGGATTTGGGAAGCCAGTTTGCAATGAAATATTTGGGTCCAACACAACAAATATTGGGCATGAATATAATACATTACAGAAAGGAGAGAAAAGTGTGGGTGTCACAAGAAAAATATATCAATAAGATGCTTGATTGGTTCAATATGGAGGTTGTCAAGCCGGTAGGTACACCTCTTGCATCCCACATCAAACTGAGTGCTTATTTTTGTCCTTGTGATGACAAGGAGGAGGAAATGAGTAAAATTATGTATGTTTCAATAGTTGGCATTTTGATGTATGCCATGGTATGTACTTGTCGATATATTTCACATTCAATGGGAGTAGTGAGTAGGTTCCTTGCAAATCCAGGAAAACAACATTGACAAGTAGTAAAGTGGATTTTGAGGTATCTCAAGAATACTAGTCATTATTTTTTATGTTTTGGTAATAATGATGTGGTGCTTGAAGGTTATATAGATGTTGATATGGATGGAGATGTGGACACTAGAAATTCCACCATTGTTTATTTATACACTTTTAAAAGTGCAACAATATCTTAGGTATCTATACTATAGAAATTAATATCCCTCTCCACAACAAAGGCATAATACATAGCTGCAACGGAACCTTGTAAAGATATGTTGTGGATGCATCGATTCCTAGGACAGTTGGAAATAAAACAAGGCAAATGTGTGTTGAATTGTGACAATCAAAATGCCATCCATTTAAAAAAAAAACCCAACATATCATTCAAAGACCAAGCACATTGGCATCAAGTACCATTGGATTTGGAAGGTATTGGAGGAAGGGAATTTTACATTAGAAAAGATCCATACATATGAGAACCTTTTTGATATGCTTACCAAAATATTTCTAAGAGATAAGAAAGCACTATGTCAAAGCTTGGTAGGCCTGGCGGTGACTTGATGAGTAGGTTTGGGCAAGGATCAAAAACTATATTTTATTGTCCAGGAGAATTCATTTAACTTCAAGTGGGAGAATGTTAACGGTGAAGCGAAATTTCAGCTTCTAGAAAATATTGTTTCAACTACCATGCCTCATCTCTAGAAACTCTAGAAACTATGGAAAAAGTCAAAGATGCCCAAAAATTTCATTTCTCACCCAAAAAATTCTAGTGAATGTATGAATTGATGGATATATTGATTTTCAAATGTTCTAGTGTTTGAAGGATCCAGATATTAATTGAACTTATGAATACATGTAAAATCCCTCACCATTAGCAAGGTTGTAAGTTGTGTAGTAAGCAATTGCCATTGAATATAATATAATTTCTTCCTATGTTTTCTGCTCCTTATTTTTTCCTCCTTTGTTTTCTCTATGCATGTATTAGTTTATCTTTTCTCATTCATTACTGGTAGCATCAAAATTGTTGTCCTGGAAGTAAACAAAATTTGTGGTTTTTCTTGCACAACTTCCAGGTCATGATTGAGTAGGGTGATTCCACACTTGATTGGGTAAATCACAGGTCATTGCAAGGAGTAGCCATTAAATATTTTGCATAGGTTCTGAAGGTGAATATAAAGAACCCCAACAGAAAGCATGTTGTTAACGGTATGGTATCTTCAAAAATTTCGTCGTGTGAAATATTTCCATTAAATACCATGTTTTAAATAATCATTATATGTTAAGTTTCATAGCTAGGTTGTGTGCTCATTTAGAATTTAGAGGCAGTAGAGTGTAGTAAAAGGGGATCATTGTTCGGTAATTGTTGTTTCTACTCCTTCTTTTCTTTTATGGATTCAAAGTTTTCAAGTGTTGCTAATGTTGTTTCCCTCTATCAAATTTCACATATAGATATAATAACTATTGAGGCTTTAACATAAATATCATCAAGATCATTGTTGGTGCAAATTCGAGACCATGGTTCTCATAGGTTACCAAAAAAGGCACCGTTGTACCGTTGTTGTGTGGTGAAATGAGTTAATGAGAATGCAACATCCGATTTAAATTAGCACTTAGTAGAATCATATATTGATTCTTAAATATGCACAAAGACAATGATCAAGTACGGAATAGACATAAAGTAAATAGTTACACAACACAATCATGGATCCATGCACATAAACCCCAACAAACCCATCACAATAAGTCATCGTGACTATGACCTCATAATCCCAACCCCTAACAACAGTAATGACATTCTATCTCTCCTGCACGCTCAATCATTAACTCATTAACCCCTTCTTCGATGGACTGCCTTGTGATTTACACTTTTCCTTATGTCGCTTCTTAGAGTCTTTCTTCCACTATCTTCTCATATTTTCACTAGCATCTACTGCTTTTCCAACTATTGCATGACGCTTTTGATTGATTCTTCTACTTTTACACTCTAAGTTATCTCGTAGTCTATTTCTGCTACTCGTAATTTCCAGCTGGAAAAAGACTCTTTTGACTCCATCCACTACTCGCCATATTTTATTTAGGCTGCAATGTTTTTACCCAAAATTAAGCATTCCCAAAAATGAAGGGCCCAATAGGCTCTGACCACAACAGTTGACTCACCCTGAATCAACCTTATGCTTCCTTGTTGGCCCACATTTCAAACGAAGGGCCCAACTCTGGGATGACCTTTACAACTTGTTGTAGGAAGTTGTCCTACTACTCTACTCGATCCTTCCACTTCCGCACCAAATTGGAGGCTCCCGCAACAAACTCATGGGTTGCTACAACATTTGGCTTTGTCATCTTAGTGGTGTTTTTTGATGTTAGTGGTAGCATCAGACATGTATTTCCGCATAGGTCTATGTGTCTAGACATGTGGAAATTTTCCAAAGCCTTCTACTCTCAAATTTACTTTAATTAAAGGAATTATTAAAGTAAATTGTTTTTATTAATTAATTATGTAATTAGTTAAAATTGAGTTATTTTAGAAATTTCTAAAAGTTAGCATGCATGCAATCTTAACATGCAAGTCTAAATCTCAAGTGAGATTAGAAATAGATTATAACTCATGATTATAAAAGCAATTATAAGGTGAAGGAGAAAGACACTTAAGACAGATTCAAGGAGATCTTGGATAGGGAATGAGAAGGACTTCCATATAGATATCAAGTCAAGGAGAAGAGAGAACAGAGGCTTTCAAAGGTGGGTTTTATTCTGAGGAAGCCACATGAGAGTGTCAGATCATACTTAGCTTTTCATACAAGTTTTTTGTATGGATACGTGGTTCACAGTGTAGATACTCGCGTATATACAAGATTAAAAAGAAGATGAATCACATATGCCTAAAAAAAAGTTCTAGAACTGGTCGCACAACATGTGAGACCTTGCCAGGTTAGTCTGCAGTTGTTTTTCCCTCAGTGGGCCATTATCCCTATTACAGGAACCCTGATTTTATCATAATAAAATCATTCTCAACACTAGTTTTCCCTCCGGGGTTTTTCCAAGGGTATCTACCCAAAAATATTGATGATTATGTATGCTTGATTTGGTTTCCTTATTTATGATTTCGCTGCATTTTTAGTTGATTACTCAGTTTTGATTATAGTAGATACAGTGACTTTGTTTTAAGCTAATTGTCAAGTGTTGAGTAGGATAAACTTCAACAATGATTAGAGTCTGCCACTCATTGTGTGTAACTGAATCAGTGAGTGGATTTTGACATATTCATCTTGGACTGCAGGGTAGAGGTCCCTGAGTTCTTTCTTAGCTTCCTATGCATCTTCAAACAATTGATCCAACTTTTCGTCGAATTCATGCAGTTCAACAAACTTGGCATGATAGGAAATGGGTTTGATGATTTTTTGCGCTTATGCATTCATCTATTTGATATGCTCCTGAAGCTCTTCTATGGACTTTTTCCTTTGCTCCAGCAGGCTGACCCAGTGGTTGACCATTGAAAACAACTTTTGGAATTCATCATCCCAGTAATGGAGGGATGAGAAAATGATATCCCCCTCAACAAATTCCTGGGTGATATTTTCAATAATAGCCTTTAGATTTTCTTGCTCCTAAAGGTGAATAGCCTCAATCTGTTGTTGGAGACTATCTATCTTCTCCGCTAGTTGCGACCATGCTTCAGCTACAAGTGAAACTCTTTCTACTAGTGAAACTGGGGTGATGTCCTCTGGTAATTATGGTGCCACATAATTGAATGTGGGCCACACTTGATCAAATTTCACTAACACTTCCTCGAAAGTGGACTTGGCATGTGTGTGCAGTTGATGTTCTTGGTTTCTGTCCTCTGCGATGACAACTAGCTCCTAGTGCAACTATTGTGTTTGTTGGGTGAGCTCATCATTGGGTTTCTCCTCTATGATAATCATGTGATCAAGGTGATCCATTGACTCCCACATAAGATTCAATAGCTACAGTGTGGACCAAGCTACAATCTCTATAACGCCCGATATTTTGAACTTAAACAATTAGAACTTTGATTTTTACTCATTTTAGTAATTCATTGCTTAGTAACTATTTCGAATTAGTTAGAATGATATAGACATTTGAGATGTGTATATCTAAAACTATTTATGTGATTCATAATGGTATTTTATTATTATATGTTCATAATTATGATAGTTATGAGAATTGTTGAAACATGCAAATTTAAATATGGAATCTTGGTACATGGGTGCCAGTTCAAGTTATGTTGTGAATGTATAACAAATGCAAGACATGATAAAAATAAGCATACTTTTCTTAATTGAAAGTCAATATAGACATGGATTCTTATACGAAATTGTGATGTATATGCATGGATATGAGATATTGGTGAACTAACCTATAGGTTGATGAGCTAAGTGATAGCCAAATGTTTGTAGTGCCGAGGTAACTTGGATGTCATAGACATAAAAAATATAGAGTATGCTATAAGTTGTAATTTTTTATTTAATTTATGACTTGAAATATTGCTATGATATGTGGTAAGTGTGGTTTTGACATGACACACAGCTTTCCCAGATTGGTCGTTTGAAGACGTGACTCTAATAATAGTAGTTGCATAATATGGCTTGATGTAGGGTGTTGACCCTGGTTCTATAAGAAGGGGTGGAAGTATTTCCTACCATTTATCCTCTTAAACCTAAGGTCGTGGGAGGGATGTGTGAAGTCATGCTCCCCTAGACGTGTGATGACGACTACTAGTTGCCTACTGGGGAAGCTTGGTCGAGATGTATGACACTTCCACTTACATGTTCTATCTGGAGTTAGGTCAATATAGTTGACGCTCCAGATTAGTCCAGTAAAGGAAATGATAGGATGGAAGACAGAAGTAGGTTAGGAATGAATGATGATTCAATGTTAATTGAGATTACTGCTTGAGAATTAGATGTACCACTCTTGTTTCTCACTTGGTTTCAAAACACTCAATTTTATTCCCTTTTTATATTTTAAGTGTAATGATCAATTATGGATGAATTATTTTAGTTTTGTTAGTTAATGTTACTAAATGATGCATATGTTGTCTTGCATGCCTTGTTGTGATCATACAAGAACTATGCACTAGAGGCAGTGATTGATTATCATTAGCACATGTGCAGGTTGTGTGTCCGCTAGCTACTCACATATACCCTACACATGTACACTAGTAAAATTAATTAATGTATTAATTATTAAACTATATTATTAATTATTCAATTGAATGTTTTAATAACTATGTAAATTATATTTCATACAAAAATATCTAATAACATTAAATATCTTCTTTAACTTGATTGATGGTTGGTATGATGAATTAAATGAGTATGGTGGGTTGTCATGTTCATTTTGGGGAAAATTGTAAAAGTGCATTTATAAGCTAGCATGAGAAGAAATACTTTTCGTTTTATTTATTGTTATTTATGCAAATCATTTATATGTTAGTTTTATTTTAACTTTCCCCAAAAAATATAAATAAGGGAGGTTGGTGGCTATTAATGAGGGTGGTTGAGGAGACTTGGGGATGGGTGTATGGAAGCTTGATAAATATGAGAGGAGGTTGAAAGGTTGGAAAATTATTGGAAGATATACTTCTTGTGATAATTTTCTTAAAGCATATGTGCTTTGTTGTTCTTGGAGTCACGAGAACGGAGGGAAAAGAAACCAAAAGGATTCTTGGAGCTAGGAATCCAACTAGGGTCCTAGTTGGTTGGGAGGATTTCGTTGTTTCCATGTGGGTAAGTGAAAGAAAAACAAATGCTTAGAAGCATATTCCTATTACTCGCAGGACTACATTGCAAATGGGCATCTTCAACAAACTAGGGAGGATGTATTTCACTTGGTATATTTTTCTATGTTTCTAGTTAAATATTTTAATCGTAATCCTCTTTATTTAGATTTGTATATTTGGATTCAAATTTGAAATATTTAGAATTGGAAAAATTGTAAAAGAGTTATGGATATATTCCATGTATGAAACAAAAACAATTTGTTTACACTTAATGCATTTCTTTAAATTATCGAATATTATTTAGTATCATATTATGGTGAGGTGTTACATTTGGTATCAGAGTTGGGCTTGAAAACTACGGACTTAGGGCTATGAATGAACCATGTTTGTGTTGTGTTAGGGCTATGAATGAACCATACTTGTGTTGTGTTGTGCTACTGGTGTTGTGTTTTGATTCAATTAAATCTTAGTTTGTAAACTAGTACAACATCCTTGTTTATTATGCATATGTGCAAGCATGAGAAATTACTTATAACAATAATTTTATTTTGCTTATGTGCAACAAGAGAAATCAATTGTAACAATAAATCTACAATAAATTCATTATGCTTATGTGCACAATAAAAAACATTTGTAACAATAGATCTATATAGAAATAGAGCAATGATTTTTGAGTTTAAATCTAGCTCGTCCATTAATATTTATGTGTGGATAAATTTGAGTTACAAAGACAAATATATTTTTATCCTGTAGAGAGTCACACTTTGCTTCAATAAATATATATATATATATATCCTGTAGAGAGTGAGGCTTGAAAAATACTTCAATGGTCCTGGAATATATATATATATTGAGAGTCACATTTCGCTTCAATAAATATGTATATTTTTATCCTCTTGAGAGTCACACTTCACTTCAACAATCTTGTAGCATATTTATGACGAGTACAATCAAACCCATATTTATAAATTGATAACATGAAATTTTATTTATTTAGTCCATCTAAACTATTCCAAGTACGGGTAGATTTGCATGAAATGGTTGGTTTGTTCAAAATATACAAAATAAAATAATGGAAATAGATATTATTTTAAAACAAGGGTAGATAGTGTAGACAAGTGTAGCCAATTCATTACAATAGATATATTTCAAAGAAAGGGAAGATAATGTAGGCAAAGTCAATACAACCTAGAAAGAAAATTTCATCCTATAAAGAGAGGTTGGTGTATGTTAAGTTGCCCAAAATCCAAACATAGTTGCATGTAGTTTTCAAAATTCTGCATACACAAACTTTGTCTGCCTACAATAAACATAAAGGGAAAAAAATGTGTTTCTCAGCGTTAACAAAATGGATAAATCCTATAATCAAGTTGTTGTTTGCAAACAAAATTGTATTAATTTGGATAGCTAAACAAAGAACCTAGGTTGCAACAAGGATAAAACTTATATAATATATTTAGCTGAGTCAAAATTTCATAAAAAAATTCATAGCACCATGTTAAGTCAAGATGTATGAACAAAAAACCTTGTTAAATAAATGAACATGATTACATAAATGAACAACGCTTATATATAAACACAAACTCTCTCATATTTATTGTGAGAAAATTATTATATTGGGAGATAAGTTCATTAGTACATCTAAATGTGTGTAGCCTATAGAAAAACAAATACTCAAATAACATGGGAGTAATTGTAATCAAAATAATTGGATTTTAATTTTGCAATAGCCCTCTTTCGAAAAGAAAAGAAAACTCAGAGCCTAAAATAGGATTCATGTTCGTACAAACTAAACCTAGAATTGACTAGAAATAACCCAAAAACCCTGAGAATCTACCAAAAATCTTGATCCAGAGAGAATCTTGAAACCTTGAGAAACTACTCAGAAGCTTTAAGGGGTAAGGTAGCACAAAAATAACCATGAAATGCACTTGTTCACAAGCTTGAAAGGGTGAGGTAACACAAAAAGAACCCTGAAATTCACTTATTCATAAGCTTGAAAGGGTGAGGTAGCATAAAAAGAACCCTAAAATGCACATGTTTACCTCTTGATCACATAATTAAAGTCACCCACAGAATTGTGAAAGGCCTCACTTGTCCAAGAGGAAAAGACAGAATAATTAAAAGAGTTAAATGAAATAAAAATTATATATATTTTCTACATGATAGATAATATTTTTTTTTAATGATATATATATATATATATATATATATTTTTAATGTATATATATTTCGATTCACACAATAATATAAATAAAAGATTATATATATATATATATATATATATAAGGCAAGTGAAATATTTTTATTCAAATATAGAGATATTAGTTATGTCATTAGAAAAAGTGGGTATAGGAACATGGAAAATTTCAAGTAACCATGAGTAATTTGGTGAAGTTTTAGATATAATTAAAATATCAATTCTAGATGTTTTAGATATTTGACAAAGTTTTTTTAAATTGTTTTATAATTTTTATGCTTTTATATAGTATTAAAGAGAAAAAAGGGAAAAATGTTTGTAAATTGTTATCTATTTTAAAACTTTTGTATATTTCTTAGAAGAAAAAAAAAGGGGGGGGGGGTAATTTGTTGTTTCACATAGATAGATTATAATATGTATTTTGTATTAATGAATTTTATAAAAACTTTTAACCTTTTACTTGTAAGTATGACTTGAATAAAAACACTAAACCAAGGTGCTTTCCAATATTAGTCAAAATAGAAAATATTAGTGAAAATAGTAAATATTACGTAGTAAGATTTCCCTTTATAAACCCTTAATTCACATGAATCAAAACAACAGATTTGAATGGAATTTTATAATTATAAATCTCAAATGGTCGGTATGCCATTGACCCTCCATTTATAAATGATTAAACCACGACTAAACCAAACCATTTGGGTAGGAAAGAATTCAAACAAGCAATCCTATAATATGGAAAAATAGTAATAACAATTAAACCCTTGTAAGGTTTGTCAATTTTTTAAGCATAAACAGATACAGAAGATAACAATACTGTACTTTTAAAACTTTAGCAGATAAATTGAATCATAAGAACAATCATTCACAGAGATACAAGTATTTATCTTGGGAAACCCTTAAGGGGAAGAAAAACCAACAAAATTTTATGATATATTGGTCAATCAAACAAGTACAATGAAATGACAAAACTCTTCTTAGAAATATCACTAAGACAACAGTTTTTACTGTTGTTATATAATTGTTTTGTTGTTGCTTGTTGGCTGCCCCAAATATGTTCTTAAGGTTGTCTCATAACTTCCTTTAAGGATGCCTCAGATTGCTACTCGGAACAAAGTTTTTCCACCCTCATAAAAGGCCCTTAGATGTTGTCTAAAACAACCTATAGTTGTTGTTCAAAACACCTTTTTTTGTTGTCAAACATACCTCCATAACATAGTATATTTGTTGCTACAGAATAGCCTCGTATATGCTTCCTAGAGCAGATTTCTCAAATGCTACAGGATAGAGAAGATGGATGTTACTAGAATATATTAGTTGCTTCCAGTTTCTTCTCAGAATAGTCTAGTTGTTGCTTCAGAATAGTGGGCTGAATATACTAGTTGCTTCTCCCTTGGAATAGATCAGCGACTGCTCAGAAGTATGAGTATTGATATGATATAGAACTGATGTATAAAACTAATATGAATACTGATATGAAGAGAGGGTGCCACCCTCTCATTATATAGGATAGAGTCTAGGTTATGTAGCTTTAGGTTAGGGCCACCTCCTAGGTTATGATAAGATAGGATTTAGGTTAGGAAAACTAGGTTAGGGTTGACCTAGGTTGACCTGGAAAGGGGCCAGCTTCAGGAGGGAGGTTTAGGAAGAGGCCAACTTGAGGAGGGATGCTTGGAGGGAAGCTTGAGGAGGGTTGCTTGGAGTCCAGCTTGAGGAGGGTAGATTAGAGGCCATCTTGAGAGAGGGAAGCTAGGAGGTCTTCTTGAAAAGAAAAACTTCTGCAACTACTCAAAATTCAACACTCCCTCTCACCAAAGAGGGTATTCTTCATGCATCCATTTTCACATAGTTATTTCTAGTCATTGCAGATGATCATTGACCTGTTGACAAGATCAATATATCACAAGAAGTTTTTTAACCTTATGAAGATAAGGATCATGGAATATGATCATCCAGTTCTCCTTAACCATGGTCAATTGCTAGAGTTATTTCACTTAGGGGTGGCCAGTCCCTAAGGAATGCTCATAGCTCATCATGAAGACCTACGAGAACTTTTCTCATTTCCTTGTCTTGAAATTTTTTTTGACACACAAAGCTCACAAGACTTGTCTTGACTTTTGCTTTGACACACAAAGATCATAAGACTTCACTAGGCTCACAGAGGTTGTACTTTCCCCCTTACTTTTTCACTAGTATGTCTATGCTCACAGAGGTTGTATGTTCCCCCTGACTTTTTCCCTAGACTGTCTATGCTCATAGAGGTTGTATGTTCCCCCTAACTTTTGCATTAGACTTACATCTTGACTTTTGTCTTTACAAGGCTTCTACCTTTGCCTTGGATTGACTCATAATATCATATAACATCTCGTTCCTCGTGAATTTGGTTTGACTCACAGATATTGTATGTTCCCCTTGGCTTTTGTCAATACTTCACAAGACTGGTTGATTCTCCAAATGTCCCTGGCTAGCTTCAGGGTGGCCACTTAAGTCCTCTCATTGGAGAATGTCTTTTGATGTTTATATTCCCTCTCAGTGAGGGACACATTTTCTGTCATACCAAGCTTTTCCCAAAAGTACACAAATTTTCCAAGATACAGAGCCTTAGTCAAAATATCTGTTATTTTCTCATCAATACAAATGTACTGCACCTCGATGGTACATCTTTAGACAATTTCTTTGATGAAATGATATTTCATCTAATATGCTTTGATATATCATGGAAAACTGGGTTCTCTGTGAGATTTAAATAGCTCTAGTTATCACAATGGATAACAATTGTTTCTAACCTCTCTTGAAACAACCCAGACAGAATCTTTCTCAGCCATACTACTTCTCTGCTCGCATTATTGGCTGATATATACTCTTCTTCATCTATATTATGTGTTATGGAGCTTTGTTTCTTTCTCGACCAAGATATATAGTTGAACCCAAGCTAAAACAGTATCCATAAGTACTCTTCTAGTCCACTGAGCTCCCAACTCAGTCTGAATCAGCATAACCATGAAGCAACACTCCTCCACTGGAAGTGTATCTAAGTCCATATGCAATTGATGCTATAAAATATCTAAGGATATGTTTAGCATAAATCCAATGTTTGTTTCTCGACTCAGACATGAACTGACTCAAGACGCTTTCATCAAAACATATATTTGGCCTTGTATGGATCAAATACATCAAGGATCCAATAAGCTTCCTATACAAGGATGGGTCAACCAAGTCTGATCCAAAATATGACTCATGTAACTTATTTAAGTTAGATACCATGGGTGTAGACATGGATTTACAATCTATCATAACAAATATACACAATATATCAATTGTATACTTTCCTTAAGAAAGGAAAATTTCATCTGATCTTTTCCATACCTCCAAACCAAGGAATTGATGCATGAGTCCAATGTCTTTCATTTCAAATTTAGAAGTGAGCTCCCTCTTACATTGAGCTATCAGTTGTTCCTCTCTAGTAAGGAACAAATCATCAACATATAGAACCAAAATTAGGGGATGATTTTCTATCACCTTAAAATATAGGGTTGGGATCAACTGCACTCTTGGAGAAATACAAGCTCTGAAGATAACTGTCAATTCTCACATACCAAGCCCTTGGTTCCTGTTTCATCCCATATAGTGCTTTCTTTAATTTTCACACGCGTGATTCTTTTCTTTGAACCACGAAACCCTTTGGTTGTTCTATATATACATCTTCTTGAACTTGACCATTGAGGAATGCAATCTTTACATCCATCTCGTGAAGTTTCCAACCCAGAACTAAAGTGAGAGATATGATTGTCCTGATGGAAGTGTACCTTGCAACAGGTGAAAATGTTTCATCATAGTCAATACCTTCCTTTTTAGTAAAACCACAAGCCACAAATATCGCTTTGTATTTATCAATACTTACATCAGTTGCATGCTTGATTTTGAACAACCATTTGGAAGTAACCACTTATTTTCCTTCTGGTCTTGGAACTACTTCCCATACATCATTTTTCATGATGGATTGATATTCTTCCACCATGGCATATTTCCATACTTGTTGCTTAGTAGAATCCTCATAGATGGTGGTATCTTCATCGCTAATCTGATCCATAAGAACGACATAACCTAAATATCTTTGAGGTCTATTCCTCTCTCTGAAATTACCTGAAGGAGATGTATGTTTTTTTGCCTCTCGAAGAATTTCTCTACACCAGGAAGGATTCCTCTTACAATGAGGTACCTACATAGGTATCTTTATATGTTCTACTAGATCCACAGTATCAACTTGATCCAATTTCTCTTCAAGTTCCTCCATCTTTGTATCTTGCTGCAATTCTTTAGATTTCTTAAATGCATCTTCTTCATAAAAATCTACATCCTTGCTTACCTTGATATATCTTTGGCCTGGAACATAGATTTTGTAGGTCTTGGATGTTTCACTGTACCCAACAAAAATTCCTTTCTTTCCAGAAGGCTCCATCTTTGTTCTTTTCTCTTTCGGCACATGAGTGTAAACTGGACATTAAAAAATCCTTAGGTGTCCCACTTCTAGATTTTCGCCAGTGAATGCTTCTTCTGGAGTCTTTTCCCCCAAAATAGCATGAGGACTTCTATTCTGAATATAAAATACAATTATTGTGGCTTCTGTCCAAAGTGATGTGGGAAGGTCCTGATCACACATCATAGCTTTAGTTGCCTCACATATTGTTATGTTCTTTCTCTCAACAATCCCATTCTGCCGAGGGTTATAGGGCACAATGGTGCTAAATCTTGGTTGGTATCTTGATTACTGGAAGCCCCTTTTGTCTTTGTTT
This sequence comes from Picea sitchensis, assembly GCA_010110895.2. Lineage (NCBI taxonomy): Eukaryota > Viridiplantae > Streptophyta > Pinopsida > Pinales > Pinaceae > Picea > Picea sitchensis. The sequence continues at coordinate 13,109 of SNQJ01S0172168.1, forward strand.
TTTGAGACTCATATTCTGCAACAATAGAAGCACGATACTTACCCTTGTTTCCTTTTCTGATCTTTGGACAATCTCTGACAAAGTGCCCCTTTTGCTGACAGTTGAATCACTTCAACCTTGTCATATCAGATTCTTTCCTTTTGAAGCTACCTTTGTTTTTCTCCTTCTAAGGAAACTTATTATGGGGAGTAAATATTCTCCCTCTCCTTGTCCTTGCTGCTAGAGAAAGGTTTTCTTCCTTTGAAGAACCATTTCGACTCTGAATTATCCCTTCTTCTTGCAGACAAACATGCCACAACCTTTCAAAGTTTGGTTGGTTTTCACGAGCATTTATCCCAGCCAGAAATGTCTCCCAAGAAGATGGAAGATCATCCACAACATTCTAGAAAATATCATCATCATATACCATTATACCAATGACCAATAATGTATCCCTTAACTGAGATATCTTTGTGAAGAAAGAGGCTATTGAGTCATCCTTCTCCATCTTGAGAGTTTGAAGCTTATTATTTAGAACCCTCTCCTAACTGGGCACCTTCTTTTCATACAGATTGGATAGAGGTTCAAAACACTCCTTTGTAGTCTTTAGAGGTGCTATAATAGGAATGATATTATCTTTGACTAAATCAAATATGATTCACTTTTCCCTTGCCTGATTCGTGTTGAAGGCTATCCTTCATGCATTGGAGGTGGGCTCTTCTACTGTATTGGTCACAAAGTTGTCCAAGTCATATTCTTCTAGAATATTCAGGACTCTAGATTTCCAAACATTAAAGTTTGAAGCCCCTTCAAGTCTATCCTCAAGCCTTACAAAAATGGAATACATCTTTGCAAGTACTGTGCTTGAATAGATTCTAAGGATCTGCACAGGATCTAGCATACTGCAAAACTGAGCACTTACATGCCCTAGAGCTCTGATACCATGTTAATTTTCCAAGAATAAATAGATACAGAAGATAACAATAGTGTATTTTTAAAACTTTAGCAGATAAACTGAAGAATAAGAACAATCATTCACAAAGACACAAGTATTTATCCTAGGAAACCCTCAAGGGGGGAAAACCCCAACAAACTTTTGTGATATATTGATCAGTCAAACAAGTACAATGAACTAACAAGACTCTTCTTAGAAATAACACTAAGACAATAGTTCTTACTGTTGTTACATAACTATTTTTTTTATGCTTGTTGGCTGCCCCAAATATTTCCTTAAGGTTGTCTAGGAACTTCCTTTAAGGATGCCTCAGATTGCTACTCAGAACAAAGTTTTTCCACCCTCATAAAAGGCCTTTAGATGTTGTCTAGAACAACCTATAGTTGTTGTTCAAAACACCTTTTGTTGTTGTCAAACACACCTCTATAATAGAGTATATTTGTTGCTATAGAACAACCTCTTATATGCTGCCAAGAACTGAGTTATCAACTACTACAGGATAGAGAAGATGGATGCTACTAGAATAGATTAGTTGTTGGCAGTTTCTGCTCATAATAGTATACTTTTTGCTTCAAAATAGTCTGGGCTGCTCCTTCAGAATACAATAGTTGTTTCTCCCTTAGAATAGATCATTTGTTGCTCAGAAGTATGAGTATTGATCTGATATAGAACCGATGTATAAAACTAATATGAAGATTGATCTGAAGAGAGGGTGCCTCCCTCTCTTTATATAGGATAGAGTCTAGGTTAGGGCCACCTCCTAGGTTAGGATAGGATAGGATTTAGGTTAGGGCTGACCTAGGCTGACCTAGAAAGGGGGAAACTTCAAGAGGGTGGTTTGGGAAGAGGCCATCTTGAGGAGGGTTGCTTGGAGGGAAGCTTGAGAAGGGCAGCTTGGAGGGATTCTTGGAGGCCAACTTGAGGAGGGTAGCTTGGAGGCCATCTTGAGAGAGGGCAACTAGGAGGGCTTCTTGAAAAGAATAACTTTTGTAGCTGCTCAAAATTCAACAAGGTCAACATGAGGGGAGACCAAATTTCTTGAAAATAGAGGTGACAAACACAAAAATAAGGCATGGCCTTCTAAAAGAATTCAAATCAGATTAAAAAAACCAATAAACAAATATAAGAATACAGATAAAAAAAAATAATCCACATTATTTGATTTCAAGAAAGGGATATATATATATATATATATGATATTAAAAAAAACTAAAAACTAAAACTAAATAAAATAATTATTATATTATATATATAATCTGAAAACAATAAAACAAAATAAAATTGAAGGGGAAGAAGATTTTATTTCTAAGTGATAATTAAATCCTGAACATGTCTTTATAAAAAAAATGAGTATAAACAATTTGTTTTGTTTTGTTTTGTTTTGGAGCATAGGAAGGGAAGCCATGGATGCAGATCCCTCCACTACCTTCACCATTTCAAACTTTATATATTTTCTTTCTTTTACCAATGGAACAGTCACAATAGAAAACAAAGAACCCATTAAACAAATCATTCCTAAAAGCATGCAAAATTTTGGTTGTACAGTATGGAGACACAAAGGGTGAGTAGAGGTAACCCGTGGAAACAGTATCGCATTTTCTTCTTGCATTTGACATATAAGTTATTTCCTTGTAAAATACGACTACAATTCAAACTTTGTGTGTACCAGTGTATTGTGGGCTCCTCCAATTCAAAAACATTTAAGTCTTGAGTTATGCCTTGTAAAAAAAAAATAGATGTCATACACCCATTTCCAACAATTTTGATTACCTCTGCTCACCATCAGTCGCACCCTTCGATTTGGTGTGCCCTCTCAAAAATTAGCCAGGAATCGAGGCCATTGAACTGCGGCTTGTGAAAGGAAAGGAAAAGGTCAGCCTAGCATCCATGGTCGCGCCATTCGGTCAACCAACCATGATTCAGGTCGTGTCATTCAAACTGTGAACCTACAAAACCCTAACCTATGAGTAAGACTTATTGAGCCAGAGTGAGGAGGAAAAAAGATCGACCGAAGATGTGATCTGTGGGTTTTTATTTGATTTTTTTTTTCTTGTTGGGGTTTCTGGTGAGAGATGCATGGGCCTCATGCAAGGCTCCATGCAGGCAAGCCTCATGCCATCTCTTATGGGTTTTATTTGTTTATCCATTGAGTGGTAACTAGCACAACCACATAATTGTGGTTGATAAACATTGATAGGTTTATTTCATTTACAAACTCTAATTAGGGTTTATGCTAAAATAAGGATTTGTAAATTAAATATACCTATCAACCATCAACCATCAATTATGTGGTTGTGCTAGGAAAAAAAAATAGCAGAACATATTAGAAGACAACCATAACATATTAGAGTAACAATGTAATGGTAAGGGGCAGGAAGAAGACAACCATAACATATTAGAGTAATAATGTAATGATAAGGGGCAGGAAGAAAAACATTGTAATGCCCGTGATTATAAACCAAGAAAGATTAGGGAATATTGTTGGATTACTGAGAGGGGGGGTGAATCAGTAATAGTGTAATTATAATCATTTTTCTTCAAATAATCCAAGTGTTATATCAATGTAGAATTATTATGCAATAATGAGAAATAAGAAATGAACAATCACACACATACATAGTACACCAGTGTTTTACGCAAATCGGGAGAAAACCACGTTATGATTTTTCTTATATGTCTTGAAGAATTACATTCATTGGAAGCACCAACTTCCTTTGTTTTCCAGCTACAACTAGAAGGAAGCTCCAACCCCCTAGTTTCTCAGGCTACAACATGAGGGAAGCTCCAACTCCCCAATTCTATGGCTACAACCAGAAGGAGGCTACAACCACCTATGTTCTCTAGCTACAACCAGAAGGTGGTTAGCTGTCTTTAGTCTCACATGACTAGTTTTGAATTAGTCAACAACCCTAACTTGAAATAATCATAACTTTGTACCTGTAATGAATAAAGATCTGAAACTGATATGTAATGTTCTTTAGTGTATTTCATGAAATTTCTCCAGGTTTCACTACTTGGAATCTCTCAAAAAAGTAGTTATAGCAAAAATGGCATGCCTTGTTGAATTATGTCTTATTCTAGAGAGTGACCTTGTAGAGCGTGCCCCGCACGGAATATTTGTTGAATCGATCTGAAACTGTTACAAAGAATACTATAGACTATACTCTAACTAACACATTTTGTATTACTGAATCTGGATCTGTTATTAAGAAGCTATGACTTTTTACCCGAAACACGTGTTTTTGACTAGTTTCAGGACTAGCCACAAACCCTATTTTCCACGGAGTGTAGCTCCAAAAATACAAAGACCCACAAGATGAATTTTTTACCATTGATACTTGGATATATTTTCTCAATGTCAAAGCAATTTCTTGGTCTGAATCATTCTATAAAAAAAATTATTGTGAAAATGGTGAGATGACCTGTAAATAACATACCTTAGAAAGCATCATCAAAAGAATTTATCCTTCCTTGAATTTTGGCCTTATTTTCTTCACCTTGCCTCAGAAATTCAGCTTAGATATCCTTTGGTTACCTCAGACACCTATAGGTATTCAATATTCTCAAGTGTGTCTAAAATGAGAGAGCCTTGCCTCTTATTTATACTCTCCAAGTAAAGATGTTTGTCACTTGTTCTTTTTTGCCCACATACTCAACTCTGATGTTCTTTTCTACAACCTATTCCCGTAAAAAGTGATACTTGATTGTAACATGATTCGTCTTGGAGTGAATCACCGGATTCTTTGAGATACTGATGGTGCTTGTATTATCACAATAGATTGGAATGGGCTCATCATACTCAACCTATATATCTGTCAGAGTTTGTTTCATCCAAAGAACCTGTGTACACCATGATGTTGATGCAATGTACTCTGCCTCGACTGTAGATAAGGATATTGATGATTGTTTCTTGCTTATCCATGATACTAAACACTCACCCAAGTATAATGTTGCTCCATTGGTGCTTCGTCAGTCAACAATACAATCTATCCAATCTGCATCTGTGTAAGCAATAAGTGATAGATCCTTTCCTTTTGGATACCATAATCCAAACTCTTATGTTCTTATGAGATATCTGAAAATCCTCTTCACTGCCAATACATGTGATTCCTTTGGTGCTGCTTGAAATCATGCCACCTGTCCAAATTCCTACCTTACATATGGTCTGGATGTTGTCACATATAGTAGGTTGCCAATCATTGACATGTATTTCCTCTGACTTGTAGACTTTGAATCATCATCTTTGCTCAACTGGAAACTGTTTTGCATGGGAGTGATAACTGGTTTGCAATCTTCCATATCAAACCTTTTTAGCATTTCTATGATATACTTGGTTTGAGAAATAAAAATTCCTTGGTTTCTTTGGCGTATCTGAAGTCCCAGAAAGAAGGATAGTTCTCCAAGTAATGACATTTCAAATTCATTCTGCATATCTTTTGCAAATTTCTGGCTTAACCTGTCATCATCACTACCAAAAATAATATCATCAACATAAACTTCAATTGATAAAATATTACCTCGACTTACCTTGATGTAGAGGTTTTTGTTTTCACTTGATTTTCTGAACCCTGCCTGCTGCAGATACTTAACCAGTCTAGAGTATCATGCTCTAGGAGCCTGTTTTAGACCATACAAGGCCTTCTTTAATTTACACACATAATCTACGTTTTCTGACAACTAAAATCCTTATGGTTGTTCAATGTAGACTTCTTCTTCAAGTTCCCCATTCAGAAAATATGATTTTACATCCATTTGATACATTTTAATATTTTTGGAGCATGCATAAGCTAAAATCAAATGGATTGCTTCCATTTTGGCAACTGGGGAAAATGTCTCTTGAAATTCGATTCCTTCAACCTGTGCATATCCTTTACATACCAATCTATCTTTGTTCCTTGTAACATGTCCATGTTCATTCAATTTATTCCTGAAGACCCACTTTGTGTCGATCACATTCTTATTCTTTGGTCTTGGAACCAATTCCCAAGTGTCATTTTTCTCTATTTGATCCAATTCTTCATCCATGGCCTTATTCCAAGATTCATCCTTGCTGGCTTCTTCAAAACAGTTTGGTTCAATTGTAGATAAGAGTGCTAGGCATGTTTGTTCTGGTGAACGGATTCTTCTTCTAGTCTCAACTCCTACATCTTTGTTTCTGATAATCTGATCTGAAGGATGATTCTTTTGTACTCATTTACTGGGTGTCTTTGGAGACACTTGCTGAAATTGTTCTTCCTCTTCTGTCGGATTCTCTTCATCTTCCTCTTCTACTTATTTTTCATCTTCTGCTTCTTCTTATAAGGGTTGTTTCATTTATTCATTTTTTTCCTTTGATTGTGGTCTACCTGTTTCATCAATTGTTACGTTGATGCTTTCCACAACTTTGTTCAATCTTAGATTGTAACAATTGTATGCTTTCCTTGTACTTGAGTAACCAACAAGTACTCCTTTGTCCACACGAGAGTCAAACTTTCCCATTCCGCCATCTTCTCTTTTGATATAGCATTTTCTTCCAAAAACTCTAAAGTTATTTACATTTGTTGGTATTCCTTTCCATAGTTCATAAGGAGTTTTGTCAATGTTGTTTCTGATCATTACTCTGTTTTGAATGTGAAATGTTGTATGCAATGCATGTGTCCAAAAAATATCTGTCAATTTCAAATCCATTAACATTGTTCGAACCATTTATTGTACTATCTTGTTCTTTCTTTCAACAACTCCATTCTGTTGAGGTGTCCTAGCAACAGAGAATTGCCTTGTTATTCCATGATTGCTGCAATAGTCCATAAATTCCTTTGAGGTGAACTCTCCTCCATTATCAGATCTCTAGCATTTGATTTTTGAATCCATTTCATTTTCAATCATTTCCTTGTAGATCTTGAAGTTTTCAAAAGCTTCTGACTTATTCTTGAGAAATCAAATTGCAGTCATTCTTGTATAATCATCAACTAATAACATGAAGTATTTCTCACCTTTTAATCCCTTTTTTTAGTTGGTCCAACTCGATTAGTATGCACAATTTCCAGTGGTCTTGTTGTTGAATATTCCTTTGATTTAAACATGGTCTTTGTTTGTTTTCCTTGTTGACAATGCTTACATAAAGTGTTGGTTGGTTTCGTGATCTGGGGCATTTCTCTGACTACTTCTCTTTTGCTGAATTTGACAAGGTTATCAAAATGTATGTGCCCCATTCTTCTGTTCCATAGCCAACTTTCATCTTCCTTTCCTAGACAACACTTTTTATTTCCAATTTCACTTAACACATATATGTTGCTTGAAGTTCTTGCAGTTGTAGCGACCAATTTCCTTGAACCTTCTTTTCTTATCTCACACTTTTGTGAATCGAAAGTAACTTTATGAACTTGGTCACACATTTGACTCACACTTAGAAGATTATTTTTCATATCTTCTACT
>SNQJ01S0172169.1:2603-13186 GCA_010110895.2 Picea sitchensis
GAGACTGATTCAGAGATCAACTTAGAGACAGTTGGATGATTATGATAAAGGAATATTTGAATTCTTTAACTTTGAATTATTTTTATATATGTCGTGAATTACATGAGGAAGAACCAATGGAAAATGAAAAACACTCGAATGGAGGAAAGGAAACATTTCACAGGTAGCTCTAGATATTACATTAAGGAAAATCATCAGAGAGAGAGAAAGGAAGATCAGTAGCATGAAGATAGGGAGAGACATACCAACGGGGCAATTTACTCCTTTTCCTATGGTTGGTTTAAGCATGTATAGTATCATGAGGAAACATATCAATAGGGGGAGTTAATCCTTTGTCAAAGGGTGAGAGATAAATAAAGTAATGACGATGAAGACATATGGGTACTGTAGACAAGAGGAGTATCCCCAAGGAGATTTCAGTAAGGGGGAGTATCCCCAAAGGGGGAGAAATACTCAGAGAGATACCCTTTGCCATTGATTTCAAAGGGGGAGAGTGAGAAACATTGTTGAGTAGTGATGGTCACAGAGAGAGTTTGAGAATGAGTATTTCCATGTCTAAGTGTTTCCATCAATGTTGGTGTTTCCACCAATGCCAAAGGAGGATATTTTTGGACAGTTGGTTTAGATTGATGGAAAGATGGTTTGAACAGTTGGTTTTCATTGATGTCAACCATTGGAGAGTGATCCTGGAGATTGATGTCAACCCTTATAAATTAATGTCAACCCTTGGAGAGGTCTATATATGTTGGATAGTTGATTGACATTTGTATGATTGTGCTTGATAATGAGTTCATTGGGTACATTTGATGTAGTCTGCATGTAGCCGCAAAGCTGTGGTTATGGGAACCAGAGTTCATTGAGGAATAATGACATGAAGGAATGTGAAATTTCAAGTAATACTATCATATATGGATAAAACATGACATGCCCTTTCTGGTGATAGGTGGTATGCCATGTGGATCCTCATGGTTGAGAAGTTATGGCCTTTTGAATATGAAATTCCCAAAGAATGGTAAAAAATCCCTTAGTTGGTTACAACTCAATGAATGAAAGGGTAAAGTGGTTGTAACAAGAAAATTTAAGAATCCCTAAAGTTAAGGAAAATGGTCCTAATGTGTTCAACAATCCCTAAAGTTAAGGAAACTGGTCCCAAATTTAAGCAAAGTGGTTACTTAGAAAAAACTATAAATACACCTCAAGAAGTCTCTCATAAGTACATTAAATATACACACATGTTCACTAAATATCTATCTAAGTGGTCAAGTGATTCATATCTAAGGTAACCAAGGATATCTGAGGCATTTTTTAGAGGGAAGATGAAGTACAGAAGTTCAAAATTGCAAGGGAGAATGAAGTCTTGTGATGATATGTTCTAAGGTATGTTATTTACAGGTCATATTACCATTTTCACAATAACTTGTTTTATAGAACGATTCATATAGTGAAATATGGTGGATATTGTTATGACATAGAAAGGTACTTGTGTCAGAAATTTCATCTTTTGGGTCGATGTAGTTTTGGAGATACACTCTTTGGAAGATAGGATTTTTGGCCAATCTTGGAACTATTCTCAAATAGGTGTTTCAAGTAAAGTAGTCATAAATTATTCATAGAAGATCCAAAATGAGTCAAAATGAATTGGATAGATTACATTCCTTAGTATGTTGTTTACAAGTTTCATATACATATATCAAATATTCCACACGGGGAATTCTCTACAAGTTTGCTTTCTAGAATAAGACATAATTCATCAAGGTCTACCATTTTTGGTATAACTCCTTTTATGGGATTCAAAGAAATGAAACTTGGAGGAATTGTAGAGAATATACAGAAGAATATTGTGTACACGTTTCATACATTTATTCATTATAGGTATAGAGTTATGCTTGTAGAAAGTTAGGGTTTGTGACTAATACAAAACTAATCCCATGAGACTAAGGTAATGTTTGATGAAGATGTTATTTTCTTCTTGTGGAGGTTGAGAAAGGTCTGCAGGTATGTGATCTCATACACCAGGTATGTTACATAGTTACATATATGTTTATATGGATTTTTTTAGGGTTACATGTTGATGATGTTATGGTTGATGGTATGATTGGGACATATCATGAGTGATATTGATGCAGGCGAGGGTCTACCTACACCTCCAGACTCACCCGCTCACAGGATAGTTCTAAATCCCTTCTTCGCTATGAGCCGAAGTGGCTCTTTGGATTCCCTCGTGAATCATTGGTGAAATCTTACCCAGATCCACAGGTCCTTTCTCACTTTTTCATGGCCTCTGCACCAGACCGTGACCAATTTCTGCCACAGGAAACTGTTTATCGGCCGTCGGGATTTTGCTATCTCTGAGGTCGAAGGTTTCTTACCTCTCGAATCCCCAATTCCCGATGAATTATCTGCTCAGCCTTAGCCCCTTCCGGCTATGCCCTGGTCCATGTGACCTACCTTCATATGATCACATCCATATGCATCTATCGGAGTTTTCGGCACTTGCAATGTCACGATTCGCAAGTCCTTAGGATTCTAGATCCTTCGATACCCAATGCGCTCCTTTATGCGCTAGCCCTCCTGAGCTTAGCCCTGGTCCGTGTGACCGCTACCATGTGACCTCAGTCAACCTCCCATCAGAGTTTCGGCATTTCCAATGTCAAAGTGGGCATGTACACGGGACTCGCGATATGTCGATCCCTGATGTGCCCCAGGTTCTTGACACGTGTCTTCCCTACGACTCTGACCTCCTCTGCTGCTACACTGACAGTTGTCCCCCACTAATCAGGGTTTCGCGGATCACGAATACAAAATGCCTAAACATCATGTCCCCGGAATCTCTGATATCCCGATGGAAAAAGTGCCGACGGTGTCGATTCTTTGCCACCTGTCCCGTGTAAGTGGACGGCTCAGATTCACATCGGGGTTTTTGACCTGGACTTCCCCGATCTCTTGTCTACAGGAACACCGATTTCCCGATGTGCCAAATGCCAATGTCTCCTCCTGCTACTCACGAAGGCTTAACCTTCGTGCAGATTCCTGTAGATCCGATGGCTGACGGGATCCTGCAATAGATCTAACGATCCAGATCTGTCTTCCCTGTGCACTCCTCCTCCTGAGGCTAAACTGTGCCCTGCCTCTAGAGCTCTTGTGGACGCTTAGAACCAACGGTCCAGAATCTGTCGGCCTATCCAATGGTTTTTGTGCTCCCTCGAGCTTCTTTGCGCCTTCTTCCCAGGCTGAGAAGAATTTCAAATTCTCCGAGGCCTCTACCTTTGCTGGTTTCTCCTCTGCGAACTCCTTGAACTTGAGTCTCGCTACACGTATACAACGCTACGCTTCCTGAGATTCCTCCTTCTTCCGAACCCTCAGAGGATTCTTTGACTTCTGTGTCTCTACAGAGTCTTCGCGTGCAAAGCGCTATAGGTCCTGAGATCCCACGAGTACTCAGACCCCTTGTGGGGTTTTTTCTTTCTTCTCCCTCAAATGGAGAAGAAGATGCCTCCCTAGCTCTCCTTCTCAAGCAACCTAATGGCTGAGTTCCTTGGGTATTTAGTAACCCAGTAAAGGTCCCTCAGTGGACTCTTTCTTCACTCTCGAACTCAAAGAGTTCTTTTCCTTTCCCGTGCTTTCCTACACACTTCCTCAACACCCTCCTGGCGGAGTATCTCTTCCACAGAATCTTCAGTAGTTATGGGTTCCTTCTGTGCACTCCTTTCACTTCGCTCGATGCCCACCTGGAAGAGCTCTACAGAATCCTCAGTGATTCTGGTTCCTTCTGTCTGAACTCACAATGGAGTTGCTTCCTCTGTGAACTCCTTGCACAGGCTCAATGCCCACCTGGCAGAGCTCCTCAGAATCCTCAGTGATTCTGGTATTCCCTTAAGAACTCATAGCAGAGTTCTTTCTCTCTGTACACCACTTTCCACATGCTCAATGCTCACTTGGCAGAGCTTCTCACAGAATCCTCAGTGATTCTGTTTGCAACTGGGTCTCAGCTACACAGCCTTTCCTCTTGAGGTGTTACCCAACCTCAAAAGTCTTCTTCCTCTTTATGAGTTGTTGATCTCAGTCCTGTGCCTCAGCACGTCTTTGTCTGACTCCTCAGAGTTCATAAGTGCATCCTCAGTGCACCGATACTCAGAGTCCCCAACACTCTGTCACGCCCTCATGGCATGAAACCTCAAAGACCTCTCAACTGAAATCACATGAACTCCTGCAAAATGCATAACACACAACATACATCTACAACATATATATGGAACACACACAGACATCCATTCAACACAGAATAATGCAGGAAAAATTGCTATGTTTATATTAATGGAAAATGCCTATAATTACAAGGTGTCCCCGATCTCTCTCTCTGGATCTTCTCTTCTTCCCTACATAAATACTAACTCAAAATGAGATCTGAATATCTCCTTTACCTGAGGGGCTCTTAGCGCTTCCCTCCAGGATTTACCTACTCTATTAAATTACAATCAATGGTTGTCTAGTCCATCACTTGGATCTAGATATCAGCCATGACACATATTAAATGCCTATCTTATCTACAGCCTGCGCAAAGGCATGGAATCTATGGCTCAACAGCCTAAGACATTTAATTACATTCAATTCGAAATTTAAAATGAGGTTGTGCCTCCCTTTCAGCACATGAATGCATGCGCGTTGATGTGGTTGGTTGGCTGGTTGGTTGCATGGAGAGATGCTCCTGCATCATACTCCACAACTGCAAAATTCATGAGCTCCTGATCATGTGATTCCCTTGTAGATGTTTGGAAATCCTCCTGGATCCCAAAGAAATATTTGGAGCTTCCCATCTGCTCCATTCTACTGTTGTTGCTGCTTCTGCTGCGCTGCTGCTACCTCTTTCCTTCTGCTAAGATGCTCCTCGCTGGCAGTTTCTGCTGATCGGATCATTAGCTCCATGATCTCTTCGATCACTTTATCCAGCTGCTCCAGTGGCTAGTTTTGTTCATGCAGTCTCCTCAGCTGCAAAAAATTTTGGTCATCAGGAAGATTGCTATGATCCCCCATGCCTCCTTCTTTATTTGTTTCCAACTTCACCTATTGGATGTGCACGCCCTGCACCTTTACCCTTTCCTCCAGGGCTTCAATATGTTCCCACAGATCAGAAAAACATGCGTTGTCCGTGTCATTTTCACCTGCTGCTACAAACTCTTGTGTTGCAGTTTTTTCAGCTTCTCGGCTGAAAATATCGAGCCACTCCTCAGAATGCTCATTTTCCTCTTCTGCTCCTACTGCAAACCCCCATGTTGCAGTCCCTTCAGCTTCAATGTTGAAGGATTTGAGACATTCCTCGGAATTCTCACTCTCTTCTTCCTCTTTTGTTTCTTTTTCTGTCAGCTTCAGTGCTACAACTTCTTCCCTTTCAGTTTCTTGGCTGAAATCAGCGAGTCATTCCTCATAATGCTCTTTCTCTTTTCTTTCTTCTACTTGGGAAGTCTTCCCCATATGCACCAATTCTTTTTGGACAATCTTGGCTGACTATTCCTCTACTGCTGTTGTATCATATGCAACAGAATTTTCTGCCTCCTCCTGGGCAGATGGTAGGAATATCCCAATTCCCCCAATCATCAGAAGATCATCCTAATCCTTCACCTCTGTCAGTTGCATCTGCCGAACTAAGTTCATCTTTGAATTTATGAGACTATCAGATAGTCTCATCTGCTCTATCAGCTCCTCTGGCTGATCCCAACTCACTCCTGAGTTTATGAGACCCTCAGACAGTCTCATCTGCTCATCCCTGCCCACCTAGAAATATAGGATGCTTCTGTTGCTTCCCTGCCAGACCCTGAGATCAACCGATCCCATCTTCATCAGCAACCCCTGCTGAATTGAACTCTCCTCTGAGTCCATGAGACCCTCAGATGGTCTCACCTTCTCATCTCTGCCCACCTGGCAGTTTAAGGTGCTTTTGCTGCCCTCCTGGCAGTCTTCGATACTTTTTCTTCCCTCCTGGCAGTCTTCGAGATCCCCATCTGATCTCCTTTCATTGCCTAACTGGAAATGTGAAATTTCCTGGCTGTCCTCATGACAATCCGTGAGATCCTCAACCGATATCAACTTCTTGCCCACCTAGAAAACTAGAGTTCCCTCTTCTCTGCCCTCCTGACAGTTCTTGAGATCATCAGTCGATCTCATTTATGTTCCCTTGCCCACCTGGAAATTTGGAAACTTTCCACTTCCCTCCTGGCAGTTTATGAGATCCTACAGCGACCTCTTATCATTGCCCAGCTGGCAATGTGAAATTCCCTCACTGTCCTCCTAAGAGTCCGTGAGATCCTCAACTGATCTCAACTCGTTGCCCTCTTGGCAATCTAGATTTTCTACTTCTCTGCCCATCTGGAAGTCCTTGATATCATCAGACGATCCCAATTCATCTTCTTTATCATCCCAATCATCAAGACTCTTTCCAGTCTCTGTCATACATACCTCAACCATCCTTTCCTCTGTGGCCTTGAGGGTTTTAGCATACCTCAACCATCTCTTTAACAGCTTGCGCTGTCTTTTGACGATCAACTCCCTGACTGGCCATTTTGACTTTGCCTTCTTCATGGGCAATTTCCACATTCATCTCATCCTCCTATCCTGCCGCATCCGCAGTTTGAGTTTCTTTATGTCTTCTTTTAGTTCATAGATTTATCTAGTCTCTTCTCTGTCCCACTCGACAAGTCTTTCTGCCTTGCTCTTCTTTCTATGGCCTTCAGTAGCCATCTTGCTGCGTCTATCTGCCTCCCTGGCAGATCTGCTGCTGTCACTCTGCATCCCTGAGTGTTCCAGCTTCATCTTCTCACAGTCCTGCTGACTATCTATGGGTTGTTGCCTACCTGCAAACAATTCCTTACAGAGTCCCCCAACAACTCTGTTTTCTTTCCAGCTTCCTCTGTCTACAATATAGAAACAGATTTCCTGCTCTGATACCACTTGATGCAGGAGAGGGTCTACCTACACCTCTAGACTCACCCTCTCACAGGATCGTTCTAAATCCCTTCTTCGCTCTGAGCCGAAGCGACTCTTTGGATTCCCTCAGGAATCACTGGTGAAATCTTACCCAGATCCACAGGTCCTTTCTCACTTCCTCACGGCCTCTGCACCGGACCGTGACCAATTTCCCCCACAGGAAACTGTTTATCGGTCGTCGGGATTTCGCTATCTCTGAGGTCGAAGGTTTCTTACCTCTCGAATCCCCAATTCCCGATGAATTCTCTGCTCAGCCTTAGCCCCTTTCGGCGATGCCCTGGTCCATGTGACCTACCTTCATATGATCACAGCCATATGCATCTATCATAGTTTTCGACACTTGCAATGTCACAATTCACAAGTCCTTAGGATTCTCGATCCTACGATACCCAATGCACTCCTTTATGCGCTAGCCCTCCTGAGCTTAGCCCTGTTCTATGTGACTGCTACCATGTGACCTCAATCAACCTCCCATCGGAGTTTTGGCATTTCCAATGTCAAAGTGGGCATGTAAACAGGACTCGCTATATGTCGATCCCAGATGTGCCCCCGAGTGCTTGACACGTGTCTTCCCTACGTCTCTGACCTCCTCCGCTTCTACGCTGACAGATGTCTCCGACTGATCGGGATTTCGCGGATCGCGAATTCAAAATGCCTAAACATCATGTCCCCAAAATATTCAATATCCCGATTGACAAAGTGTCGATGACGCTGATTCTTTTCCACCTGTCCCATGTAAGAGGATGGCTCAGATTCACGTCGGGGTTTCTGACCTGGACTTCCCCGATCTCTTGTCTACGGGAACGTCGATTTCCCGATGCACCAAATTCCGATGGCTCCTCCTGCTACTCATGAAGGCTTAACCTTCGTGCAGCTTCCTACAGATCCGATGGCTGACGGGATCCTGCACTAGATCTAACGGTCCAAATCTGTCTTCCATGTGCACTCCTCCTCCTGAGGCTAAATTGTGCACAACTTCTCCTGATCCGAAGGCTTACGGGATTTCCGTGTGAGATCCGACGACTGTCGGTCTCCGTCTTTTGTGCCCTGCCTCTAGAGCTCCCCTGGACTCTTAGAACCAACGGTCCAGAATCTATCGGCCTATCCGACAGCTGTTGTGCTCCCTCGAGCTTCTTTGCGCCTTCTTCCCAAGCTTAGAAGAATTTCAAATTCTCTGAGGCCTCTACCTTTGTTGGTTTCTCCTCTGCGAACTCCTTGAACTTGAGTCTCGATGCACGTATACAACGCTACTCTTCCTGAGATTCCTCCTTCTTCCGAACCCTCAGAGGATTCTTTGACTTCTGTGTCTCTACAGAGTCTTCGCGCACAAAGTACTATCGGTCCTGAGATCCCACGAGTACTCAAACCCCTTGTGGGGTTTTTTCTTTCTTCTCCCTCAAATGGAGAAGAAGATGCCTCCCTGGCTCTCCTGCTCAAGCAACCTAATGGCTGAGTTCCTTGGGTATTTAGTAACCCAGTAAAGGTCCCTCAGTGGACTCTTTCTTCACTCCCGAACTCAAAGAGTTCTCTTCCTTTCCTGTGCTTACCTACACACTTCCTCAACGCCATCCTGGCGGAGTATCTCTTCCACAGAACGTTCAGTAGTTCTGGGTTCCTTCTGTGCACTCCTTGCACTTCGCTCGATGCCCACCTTGCAGAGCTCTACAGAATCCTCAGTGATTCTGGTTCCTTCTGTCTGAACTCACAATGGGGTTCCTTGATCTATGCACTCCTTGCACAGGCTCAATGCCCACCTGGTAGAGCTCCTCAGAATCCTCAGTGATTCTGGTATTCCCTTAGGAACTCACAACAAAGTTCTTTCTCTCTGTACACCACTGTCCACACGCTCAATGCCCACTTGGCAGAGCTTCTCACAGAATCCTGAGTGATTATGTTTGCAACTATGTCTCAGCTACACAACCTTGCCTCTTGAGGTGTTCAACAACTTGAAAAGTCTTCTTCCTCTTTCTGAGTTGTTGATCTCAGTCCTGTGCCTCAGGACGTCTTTGTCTGAATCCTCAAAGTTCAGAAGTGCATCCTCAGTGCACCGGTACTCAGAGTCCCCAACACTCTGTCACGCCCTCATGGCATGAAACCTCAAAGACCTCTCAACTGAAATCACACGAACTCCTGCAGAATGCATAACACACAACATACATCTACAACATATATATGGAACACACACAAACATCCATTCAACACAGAATAATGGAGGAAAAACTGCTCTGTTTATATTAATGGAAAATGCATGTAATTACAAGGTGTTCCCGAGCTCTCTCTCTGGCTCTTCTCTTCTTTTCTTCCCTACATGCATACTAACTCAAAACGAGATCTGAATATCTCCTTTACCTGAGGGGCTCTTAGCGCTTCCCTCCAGGATTTACCTACTCTATTAAATTACAATCAATGGATGTCTAGTCCATCACTTGGATCTAGATCTCAGCCATGACACACATTAAATGCCTATCTTATCTACAGCCTGTGCAAAGGCATGGCTTCTATGGCTCAACAGCCTAAGACATTTAATTACATTCAATTCAAAATTTAAAATGAGGTTGCGCCTCCCTTTCAGCACATGAATGCATGCGCGCTGATGTGGTTGGCTGCATGGAGAGATGCTCCTGCATCAGATATGGTATATGGTCAAGGCACATGGTTTGATGAGCATGTTGGATATTGTGCACATTGTTTGAGATACATTTTGGTATATGTATGAGGCACTTCTTAGTGATATATATACATGCTTTGTAAACATTTGACACATATTCTTGGCACATGTTTGATGCACATTTCATGGTATATGCTTCATGTTGGGTGAGATACATTGTTGGTACACTTCTTGGTTTATTGGTACAAGGTGTATGGTTGTTGCGTTAGTGATCTACCATTTCTATTGATACATTTTTTAGATATATACTTGAAATATTGTAGTACATGCATAGGATACATCTCTTAGTGGTGATGGTACTTGGTTGATATACACTCTTGGTATTACTTGTTCAACATATCTTATGGTACATGGTATAGTACAAGTTTGATGCTTGATATGGTATATGAGATACATTTCATGGTTGGCACATGGTATGGTATAAGGTATAGGTATTGATGTGCATGGTTGATGTCCACAGTTGATTTGAATGGTTAGCATACGGTATAGGTACATGGTTGGTACATCATTGATGGTACATGTTGATGTATGGTACAAGTTTGGTACATGATTGATGCACTTGTTATTATATATGATCAATGCACTTGTTTTGGTACATAGTTGATGCACTAGTTATGGTACATGGTTCATGCACTTGATGGTACAGGTTGTGGTACATGTTGATGCATGATATAGGTTGGTACATGGTTGAGACACATATAACATAGTTACCAACTTAATGAGAACTCTACAGAGTTCTCATTTTTTGGGGGGTCAAGTTTTTTACCCCGTTTTTAAAAATGGTGCTACCGGTAGCTCTCCCCTCCCCCCTCCCTTTTTAGGTGGTTTTTTGATATTTTAAATTTTCTGATACGTAAGGTTTACACTTTTTTGTTTTTAAATGCTTGTATTTTCATTTATTTTCAAATTGTTTAAAAAAAAACAAAAAATATTTTTT
>SNQJ01S0172169.1:23069-42338 GCA_010110895.2 Picea sitchensis
CCATGTACCTATACTGTATACCATACCATATTCCAACCATGAAAATCAACCATGTACATCAACCATGCACAATAATACATATACCTTATACCATACCATGTGTTAACCATGAAATGTATCTCATATACCATATCAAGCATCAAACATGTACTATACCATGTACCATAAGATATGTTGAACAATTAATACCAAGAGTGTATCACAACCAAGTACCATCACCAATAAGAGATGTTTCATATGAATGTACTACCATATTCCAAGTATATATCTCAATAATGCATCAGTATCAATGGTAGACCACTAACACAACAACCATACATCATGTACTAATAAACCAAAAAGTGTACCAGAAATGTATCTCACCCAACATGTACCATATACCATGAAATTTGTATCAACCATATGCCAAGAATATGTGCCAAATGTGTACCAAACATGTATATAGATCACCAAAAAGTGCCTCGTACATATACCAAAATGTATCTCAAATGATGTGCACAATATCCAACATGCTCCTCAAACCATGTGCCTCAACCATATACCATATCACTCATGATATGTCTCAATCATGCCATACACCATAACATCATCAACATGTAACCCTCAAAACATGCATATAAACATACATGCAACTCTGTAACATACCTGGTGTATGTGATCATAGACCTGCGGACCTTTCTCAACTTCAACAAGAAGAGAATGTCATCTTCATCAAACATTACCTTAGTCTTATGGGACTATGTTTGGATTAGTCACAAACCCTAAATTTCAAAAAGAATAACTCTGTACCTATAATGAATAAATGTATGAAATGTGTGCACAATAGTTTTTAGTATCTTCTCTGAAATTCCTTAAAGTTTCACTACTTGGAACATCCGATAAAAGGAGTTATATAAAAAATGGTATAACTTGTTGAATTTTGGCGTATTCTAGAGAGCAAACTTGTAGATCATACCCCACACAAAATATTTGATATCTGGATCTGAAACTTGTACAAAACATACTAAGGCATGTATTGTATCTAATTCGTTTAGTCTCACTGAATGTGGATCTTCTATGGATAATTTAATACTATTTTACCTAGAACACATGTTTGAGACTAGTTCTAGGATGGACAAAAGCCCTATCTTCCACATAGTGTATCTCCAAAACTACAACAACCCAGTAGCGTAAATGTATACCATAGGTATTATGCTATGTTGTATCAATATCCATTATATTTCACTATGTGAATCATTCTAGAAAAAAGTATAGCAAAAATGGTAATATGACCTGTAAATAACATACCTTAGAACACATCCTCACAAGACTTCATCCTCCCTTGCAATTTCGACCTTCTTTACTTCATCTTCCCTCTGAAAAAATCCTTAGATATCCTTGGTTACCTCAGATAAGAATCACTTGACCACTTACATAGATATTCAATGAACTTGTGGGTATATGTAATGTACTTATGAGAGACTTTTTGGGGTGTATTTATAATTTTTCTAAGTAACCTCTTTCGTTAACTTTAGGGCTTATTAAATGTTCTTTTTACAACCACTTTACCCTTTCATTCATTGAATTGTAACCGACTAGGAGATTTTTTACCATTCTTTGGGGCTTCGATATTCACAAGGCTATAAGTCCTCAACCATAAGTATCCAAGATGCGTACCACCTATCACCGGAAATGGAATGACATGTACTATCCATATATGATAGTCTTACCTAAAATTTCACTTTCCTTCATTTCGTTATTCCTCAGTAAACTCCAGGTCCCATAAACACACCTCTAGGAATACATGTAGACTACATCAAATGTACCCAACACACTCATCATCAATCACAATCATACAAATTTCAATCAATTGTCCAACATCTTTGGACCTATCCAAGGGTTGACATCAATCTCCAAGATCACTCTCCAAGGGTTGACATAAATGACAAAAAAACTTTCCAAACCATCTATCCATCAATGTAAACCAAATTTCCAACAATTGCAACCTTTCGCTCACATTGAGAGTGAATCATAACGAAGAAAAAATTCTCGGTCTGAGAGATGACCTTCCTACATTTCTTATAAGTGATAAAGGAAATTGAAGTAGGTGGGACTACTTTGGGTATCCTTTACAATTTCCTGTTCAAATTAATAATAACACTGCGAGGCCTAGACTCATATACAACATGACGTTTCCATAAATAAGGTTGGCCTAAAATAACTTCACAAACTTCAAGGGGAGAGACATCACACAATACCTCATATTTAAATGGCTTTATGTCGTAGGACATACAACATTGTTGGTTGACGCGAAGATTGTTTCTTTTGCGGAGCCACCTGATGTTGTATGGTTGTGGGTGAAACATTATCGGTAGGGCCAACCTCTTTAAGAAATTATATGAGATGATGTTCTTATGGCTACCACTATCAACTATGAAGTGCAGTGGAGTACCCTTCACCCACATCTATGAATGAAAGAAACACTTGCCTTACTCTGTATCATCAGGTTTACTGGGATGGATCTTGGTGGTAGAAAAGGTGGAATTGGGTTTCACATTAATAATAATTCTCCCATTTTTTGGTTCTTACTCTAAGTCTAAACCTGCATCTGATTAAGAGACATTCACCTACACCACCAATGAATGCTTTGAGAGACAATCAACAATGTTCTGCCAGGAGCTCTTATGGAAGTCGCACCACTTCCTTGTGTCATTCTTCCTCTTTACATTGTCCTTCTTTGTTTATGACTTATAATAGTTGTAATGAGGCTATCCATATTATATTTTTACTTTTTTTTGTGGTTTGGGGTTGCCCTTGCCCTGCTTCTTCTATGAGGGGTTCCCAGACCCAAAATGTCGCATCTTTTGTTTATGCTTCTGCTCGATTTTGACAACATATGGATAGGCCACGCCCAGGGATGAGATGTACATAAACTCCATTTATTTCTGGATGTATCTATGCATACTTCCGTGGTACTTGAGCACCATCTGTCATTCATAATATTTGATATCCAACTTGGTGTGCAAGGTATTGAAGACATTGGTGAACTCTAGCACTGTTTGGTCTCTTTCCTGCTGCAGTTTGGACCATCTTGTATACAAGTCATCATAAATTCCAACATGATAGTATTTTTCCTTAATAACATCCCTGAAGGAATCCCAAGTGGGTGCAAATGCAAATAATGTGGATCTCTCTATTTCCTTTTTCTCACAGAAAGTCACCCACCAATCTTTGACATGGGGGAGAACCTTGAGGAGTGAAAATGTAATATTTTCTCTATCAAAAAAGTTGTGGACAAAAAAATACATTTCTAGAAGGATTAAACATTTATATATGACATCCACATATATTTGACCTTCAAATATAGGAATATAAAATTTATTTGTACCTTGAAGGGGGAGGCGACTTCGCTTGAGGTAGATGTGTCACTTTTCGGTAGTCATCGAAGATTTTGTGCAAATTTGTCCATCATCTCATTCATTTGTTGTTCAAGGGATTACTCATGTAACATTTTGAAAGGATCTCCTATCTCGTAGTATTTATATTCACCCTCCATGGATATTTTCTTGGGCGTACGAGAGTATTTGTCTTAAAGAGAAACAAGCTTGAGACCCAACTCTCTATACCCTGACCTCCTTGGGGACATGCACTAAAAATGACAAGGAGAAGACCTCTCTGATACCACTGATCCATATTTATGAGCGGAATAAAATGAAACACATATTTATAATATTAACACAGAGACAATGAATAATAATAGAGATACAGTAAAACTTGTCTTCTATTAAATAAGAAATATGTTGAAACTGTAAAATGAAGACTGAAACAAGTTTGCTAGAATGGTGGCAACTTATCTTTAAGAAGAAATGCGACGACTATGCTCATTTGCAATAATATGAGTAAAATGAGGTTCCATGAATGAAAAAATCCTAGACATCCAAAAACCTAACCCTAGGAGATGAAGCGCCAAAAGTCATGTGGGCCATGTTGGGGTATGTTGGTACATCAACTTATCGGGGTCATAAAGTTTGCATATGATCTCTGTTTTAGGTGCATGATAGCCCATTGGAAATGTATATCCAAGGAATACACATTATTCCATCAAAATATAACTTCGTTTATAGTTTGACAATGGAAATGCATAAAAAAGTTTTTTAGGGCCTTGAAATGACCCCGAAAGTTCAGGACACAAAAACTAGGAAAAAACTGTCAAACTAAGAAACTGGCAAGATGAGATAGTTGTAATAGGTGGGTGGCCATTGATATCCACCTGAATCATTCAAATTATTATTTATTTTAAATTTTTTATTTAATTTAATTTTTTTTACATTTTTTTTATTTTTCTCTTTATTTATATCAGAAAATTAAATTCAAGATGGAGAATAAGTAGAGACGTTATCCTCCTTACTCACAATTTCAATCTCAAATTGTTGAAGTAGTCTGGAATTAAATTCATCTCTAGATGTTGGCTTATGGTATAATTTTAGTCTATGGACATTGACAACAAATGAAATTCTTGAACCATCAATGGTTTTGATCTTTATAGAGCTATTTTATAATTCCATGTCAATTTCATAGCGGTCGAGCCAATGGGTGGTGAATTTTCCTTTGAAGTTTTTGAACTTTGAATCAAACAATAAAGCCCAATCACCTTCTTTAAATTGCTTCCTTTTTATAAAAAAAAGTTCTCCATTTTGCTCTTTTCTCCTGTACAAGAATGATTTTTTGCAATGCATCTTGGTGAATTTCATCTAGCTCATTTAATTGTAAAACCTGTTGTTGATGAGCTTCTGACAAATTTAGTCCTAATTCAGATGTATTTTTGAAAGTTTTCACTTGAAAAATCAACGGGGAGAAGCACGTGCTTCTCATATACCAGTTCATAAGGGGTGTGACCAATAACATTCGTCCATGTAGTTCTATATGCCCATAATTCTTATGGAATTTTTTCCTCCCACTCTACCCGATGGATCTGAACTGTTTTTACCAAGATATCCTATAAAACCTTATTTTTATATTTCACTTGGCCATTGGCATGAGGATGATATGGTGTGGAATTCTTGTGTCTGATTTTATATTCCTGCACCATAGACTGAATCAAATTTGAGGTGAACTGTGCCCCATGGTCAGTAACAATCTAGCTAGGAACACTAAATCTAACAAAAATATCTTCAAATATGAAATTTACTACTGACTTCTTAGTGGCATATGATAAATTTTTCTCTTCAACCCATTTGGTAACATAATTCATACAAAGAAGAATATACTTTTTCTTTTTTTCCATGGGCCCTACAAAGTCCCAATCCCACTTCTCGAATCGCTCCACAAGGACCTATGGCTAAAGTGGCATCTCATTGGTTGCAACAGGATGACCCATCCTTTGACAACTGTCACATGTCCTTACATATTCTTTGGTGTCTTTGAGAATAGAAGGAAAATAATACCTCCAATGAAGGATTTTATAGGTTGTCCTTTTGTCTGAAAAATTCCCACTTCAAGGCTCATCATGAAAATACTTCAAAATGTCAAACATTTCATCCTCTCTAACACATTGACAAATGACAAAATTTCCTCCTGTGTATAAGATGTCTACTCTAATCCAACTAAATTTAGAACTTTATTTGATAATTGTTTTTTTTTCTTTTGCTGAAAAGTGCAGTGGAAATCTTCCTATAGACAAATAATTTGCAACATCATCAAATCATGGAGTCTTAACAAAAACTGAAAATAATTTTTCATCATGAAAAGTTTCAACTACAGACAAGGTCTCACCGAGATTGTTGATTTGATAAAGGAAATATGCCACCATATTTTCCGTTCGTGGCCTCTCTAACACAATGAGATTAAATTCTTGCAAGAGGAGAAGCCATATTTTTATCCTACCATTGGTTATTGTTTTATTCATTAGGTCATGATAGAAGAATGGTTTGTGTGTAAAAAAATCTCATATCTTGCAATATAATGCCAAAAAGGTTTTATTCCATAAATGACTACCAAAAATTCCTTTTATGTAATAGTATAATCCATCTCAGCAAGAGTGAAATTTTTATTGATAAAATAAATTACATAATGATGTTGATTTTATTTCTGTCCCAAAACCGCTCCTATTGTTGTCTCAAAGGCATCTGTAGATATGTGAAAAAGGAATGTCCAATTGGGTCCTGTCAATACTTGGAGTTGTAGAAAGTTTTTCGTTTAATGCATTAAAGGAAATTGGGCAGTTAGTCTCCTAGTAAAATTTAATATCTTTTGCTAATAATTTGAATAAAGGAGATACAATTCTAGTGAAATTTATAATAAACCATCTATATTACTTGGATGACCAAGGAAACTCCTCACATCGTGTTTCTTTGATGCACTGGGTAAACTGACAATGGCGACAATATTTGTTGGATCTACCTTAATACCTGCAGCTAAAACATGTTGACTAAGTAAAATACCTTTTGTGTACATCATAAAAAATTATCATTGCTTAAGGAAAGGCTTGTTTCTCTACATATATTTAATGCTCTTTCCAGGTTCTCTAAGGCTTCCATAAACTAAAAAATCATCCATATATACTTCTACACAGTCATCTATTAAATCAACAAAAATGACCAAGACTTCCCTTCGAAAGGTGGTTGTTGCATTAGAAAGTCCAAAGGGAAATACCTTGTGGGGATAGGTTCCCCAAGGACAAGTAAATGTCATTTTGTCTTCAGCTTCAAGTGCTATTTTGATATGGTTATAGCCACTAAAACCATCGAGGAAAGACAAATATTTCTTTCCAGCCAATGTGTCCAGAACTTGGATGATGAAAGGTAGAGGGAAGTGATCTTTATATGTGGATTTATTGATTTCTTAGTAGTCTACACATACCCACTATTTTCCATTTTTCTTGGGAACTATAACCAAGGGTGAAACCCATTTGCTGTATGAGATAGGATAGATGAAACCTATGTCTAATATTTTTTTGTCGATCTCCTTTTACAATATATTTTAAGGCTACCTGTTCATTCGTCTTTGCGGTTGTCAGACTGGTTTGACATTTTCCTATATATATATGTGATGGGTGCAAGTATCGGGATGGATACCTTGTTGGACACACCTACCACACTTAGAGGGGGGGGTAAATGAGTGTGGGGATCTTTTTCCCAAAACTTCCCTCTTACACAAAAACTCCTTAGTTAACATTCAACATTTTCTCATTACTCATTTCTGTCATTTATAATTAGTTAGATGTGAACACATACTAAAAACATATATCAGCAACATATCATCAACAAATCATCTCCACAAGGAACACAAAGAACACAAGATGTATGCACAATTTTTCTTTTTATTATGGACTTCAATCCGGGGGTTTTTCAACAAAAACTGAATAGAGTACAACTCTACAAGAGCACCATCTCTATATGCAAGATTGATCTTACATTCTCAACACCAACTGAGATGAGGCAACAATCCTCAATAGATATCATTCTGTCAACATAAACAAGTGCATCAACCATGCACCAACCTGTGCCAAACATCCTGTAATCAACTTGTACCATAAACAAGTGCATCCAACCATGTACCAAGTATATACCAATCATGTGTCAAACAATCATAAAAAATGACTCATAAATATGTACCAACATCATCAACTATACACCTCATGTATGTGCCAACTCATCAACTGTTTGTCTCAACCATGACTAGTTTTGGATTACTCAACAACCCCAACTTGAAATAATCATAACTTTGTACCTATAATGAATAAAGACTTGAAGCTGATATACAATGTTATTCAATGTGTTTTATGCTATTCCTCTAGGTGGGACTACTTGGAACCTCTCAGAAAAGACTTTATAGAAAAAAATGGCATACCTGGCTGAATTCTGGTTTATTCTAGAGAGAAACCTTGTAGAGCGTGGCCCGCACATAATATTAATTGAATTGATATGAAACTATTAAAAAAAATACTAAAGCATGTACCATAACCAACACATTTTATCTCATGGAATTTGGATCTATTATGAATAAGTTATGACGTTTTTACCTGAAACACCTGTTTTTGACTAGTTTCAGGACTAGCCACAAACCCTATTTTCCACGGAGTGTAACTCCCAAAATACAATGACCCTCAAGCTTAATTGTTTACCAAATATACTTGGACATGTTTTCTCAATGGAATAGCAATTTCACGGTCTGAATCATTATAGAAAAAAAGTTATAGCGAAAATGGTGAGATGACCTGTAAATAACATACCTTAGAAAGCACCATCAAAAGAATTTATCCTTCCTTGCATTTCAGCCTTATTTTCTTCACCTTTCCTCAGAATTTCAGCTTATATATCCTTGGTTACCTCAGAAACATATAAATATTCAATATACTCAAGTGTGATTAAAATGAGAGAGCCTTGCCTCTTATTTATACTCTCCAAGTAGCTTCCTTAAAAACATCTTCTAGGTCACTTGGTCCCACTTTCCTTATTTTAGGGTTAACCCAGTTCTAATTTCTCCAATAANAACCCAGTTCTAATTTCTCCATTACATTTATTATTTAAGTAATTTATTTTTTATTCACTTTGAATTATAATACACTCATCACTTCACTTTATTATTTACCTTTTAAAAAACCCTTAAACCACTTTGACTACTTTGACCTTTTGGGGCTTCTAGATGACATGTGAGGGTCCTCCAACTTCGTAAGGCCATAACTCTCAAACCGTGAGGAATTATTTGACGTTCCACATACCACCAGAAATGGCATGACATGTACTATTGATATAGAATATTATTGTCTGAAAATATATCATAAATCATACCGTTACCCATCAAACAAACTCGGGTCCATTACACAAACCTGGGGCCTCCAACTTGTCATGGCCATAACTCTCTAACTGTGAGGAGTTATGTGATGTTATACATACCACCGGAAATGGTATGATAAGAACTATACATCTAGGATAGTTTCACAAAAAATTTCCTTGATCTTAATCTCATTATTCCACATACAATCATGGGTCCTCCAACCATTCTTCTAGGATAACTCAATCCGCAAAGTGTCTTCCTATGAGGGATTTCACCATAAGAGGACCACTTTGGAGTTCATCCATTTTTGCACCTTATCAATCATGATAATAAAATAATGAGAGAATGGGTCCTCCAACCATTCTTCTAGGATAAATCAATCCGCAAAGCGTCTTCCCATGAGGGCTTTCACCATAAGGGGACCGCTTTGGAGTTCATCCATTTGTGCACCTTAGCAATCATGATATGAAAATAATGAGTCATCTATACATTTTTCCAACAATGAATCATATACCAATGAAACCAAAGCGATCCATATTCATCATGTATCAATGACAACTCATTGATCCATCTTCATCTATGCATTCTCATTAGGGAAAATACATATTATATTACATCAATCATCAATAAATCAATCCTTTGACATCAATCAATCACTTGACATTAGTCAATGAAACCATTGGAATCAATGACAACATTATCCAATAATCTTCCCCTTTTGCATTGATGACAATCCCAACATTGATGTCAACACCAATTACCAATTATTGATGTCAACATGTAGATAAGGCATGTTCTACATCAGTAGTCAATGTGACTATATTCCCCCATCAATAAATGGTGCAGACCCCCGACCCTCGGGCCGAGATCCACACAGGATCGTTCTTCTTCGAATCCACAGAACTAAAATAGTTATTTCGAGCCCTCACTAGAACGCCACGAATTCGACCCAACAGGTCCTTCCACGAAAATCCCACCTACACGACGTGCACCAGGTGTGAGTCTTCACCTCATTCTCACAGAGCTCGAAATAGAGTTCTCCCTCGACCCAACGGTCCTAGCTGTATCAGGATTTCGGTAACCAGAAGTTTGAAAAGAAGTGACCCAAACCATTGCCTCCTCTACTTTTCGAACCCTGAAATGCCAAAACGCTGAAATGCCAAAAGACACTCAGCCTTAGACTTCTCACAAATCTTTGAGATCTGACTCTTGGCCTCTCAAACACTCGGGTCCCAAAATGTCGAAATGACGGTCCATGACAAAGCGCTACCGGCTTTTGCGATCCGGGAAACCGCGATGCAAGCATTCCTCCTGTTCTATGTCTTTCGAATCCCTGGTATTTGAATCCCCGAATTCCCGAAATGGCTCAGATCTTTTCGGGATTTTGTGAACCAGGAGTTCATGAGGTAGTGAGTCCAAAATCACTCGTCACTCCAATCCCCAAATTCTGATATGGAAATTCGCACACGAGATCCAACAAATCTCGATGAGTTGGATCAAATGGTCCAGATCCTTTCAGAGTTCCATGAACCGAGAGTTCACGATGCAGTGATTCCAAAATCACTTGTCACTCCAAACCCCAAACTCCGAAATGCCAAAATGCCGAAATGGGCTCAATGGAGGTTAACCCCTGACCAAACCTCGGTCCATGTGGCTTCTTCCTCCGTGACCATGCCTTGCTCCAAGAACACGTCATGTTTCGTGATGTCAAGGTTTTCAATGCAAAGTGCCCCAGCTCCTCGTCATCGGGATTGCCTAAATGCCGAAGCCCAAAATGTCGAACCCCAAAATGTCGAAATGAGAGAATGCCAAAAGACACTTAACCTTAGCCTTCTCACAGATCTATAAGATCCCACGGTCCGTGGGATTTTTAATACTTCTCCATGAAGCGTCTCCACCGTCCGTTTCAGCTCTTCTCTTGCGTGACCTACCAGAGGTTAAATTCCATGCACCTTCATCTGGATCTGATGGTTATCTGTCCTTTTCACTAGGTCTGACAACCTAGATCTATTTCTCTTCCTTTTGCTCTCTCTTCCTGTTGTCTGGACGTGAAACTCGACGATCTAGATCTCGTCTCTCCAGTTGATCTAATGACAGCTATGGTCCCTCCTGATCCTGAGAACTTCCTTCCTCCCCTTGGGAGAATTTCTGAAGTTTCAAAGGTATCAACCTTTTCTTCCTCTGCAAGCTCAATTTCCTTGGATATAGCCTACGTTCTAGGAATGCTATCCCTCCTGATATTTGTTCACTCTGAAACCTCAAAAGATTTTACGACCTCTGCACTCCTTGCAGGGTCCCTGCATACAACTGTGGTATCCGTCCTGAGCTTTATTCACCCGAACCTCTAGTGGACTCGCCCTTCTGTGTCCTCAAAGGGAAATATTGTGTCCTCCTGACGACCTTCTGCTCAAGCCCTCCTTCCTAAGCTTAACAAAGTATTCAATAAATCTATAAGAATCTTTCCTGTGACACTTCTCCTTCTTCTCAGAACTTGAAAGAGGGTTCTTCTCGGTGCATTCTATGCAACTGCTAAATTCCCTCCTGGCAGAGTTTCCACATAATTTTAGACGTTCTTTCTTCCCTAAACCCGAAATAGAGTTCCTCTTGTGCACTCCTTGCACTCTCTCAATGCCCTCCTGGTAGAGCTATACAGAACCCTCAGTGATTCTGTTATATCCATGCCTTCCTCTGCACAGTCTTACCTCCAAGGTGTCCAACAAGCTTGAGGTTTCTCCCTAGGTCTAATACTTCCTCTGGTGCACCCTCTTGGCAAAAAATTGTCCAAATTCTGAAAAACTTAGAAGTGCACTCTATGCATTGGCTCAATGCATCATGTGCATTTGCCCAATGCCCTCCTGGCAGAGCCTTTATAGAATTCTCATTAATTTTGCTTCTCCTCTCTATGCTCTTCTCTGCACAGTTTTTCCTTAAAGGTGTTCAACAACCCTGAGGACTCTTCCTTGATTCAATGACTACAGCTGGTGCACCCTCCTGGCACGCCTTTGTCTAAAATTCTGCTGAATTCAGAAGTGCACTCCTTGCACTGGCTTTCAGAACCCGCAGTATTCTGTCATGCAACCTTTTGCATGAAGCCTCAAAGAACCCAAACCTGGAATCAAATAACTCACAGACAGGAAAAGCTATCTATCTCCTGCAGATGGAACTTAACATACATCTACAACATATCATCAACACATAAAGGCATTCATTCATGAACTCACAAACACATGAACAACAACATGCAGGAAAAAATGCTATGATTGTATTAACATCAATGTCTAATTACAATGTGTTCGAGATCAGAATGCAATAGAGTCTTGACTGTCCTCTCTTCTCTATATTCTTCTCTGCCTTCTACTCTCCTCTTCTCTTCTAACTTCCTTTCTTACCCTTCCTAACTGAAAAAACAAAAGAAGATCTTTTTACAAAAGGGGGCTCCTCGAGCGATTCTCTCCATCCTCACCAACTCTCATTATTTTACATTTAATTACATTGAATGCCTGTCTAGTCTGAATCAGATCTAGATCTCATTCTTACAACCATTTAAGGAAACCTTTACCTAAAGCCTGCGCACATGCATGGATTTTGGCTCTTCGACTCTACAACATTTAATACAATTTCAAAATTTGAAATTTGAAAGTGAGAGGGTTGCGCCTCTCCTCTCCATTGAACGTGTGTTGGTTGGTTGGCGCTTGATGATGTGGAGTGATGCTCCTACATAATACTCCTCTTCTATGAGAAATTCATGAGCTTCTTCTCATGAGATTCCCAGCATGGTTGTCGAAATCCACCTGGATCCCAAACAGTTCTTTGGAGTTGTCCATCCACCCCATCGCTTTGTTGCTACTATTCTTTTTGTTGCCCTCCTACTATGGCAGGTTCTCCTTTGATTAACGCCTCCCCACTGACTGCTTCTGCTGATCTGATCATCAACCTTATGATCTTCTCAATTATCTCGTCCAACTGCTCCCATGGATGGATCTCCTTTTGCAGCCTGCTCCACTGCACTTCTTCCCTGCAAATGGGTAGATCAACTAGATCTCCCCTGCCTTATTCTTCCTCTCTTGTGGCATTGAGTTGCCACTCTACTACAAAATCCAATTCTGCAATCCTATCACTGAGTTACTTCTCAACTTCCTTCTCCGACAGCTTTGCTTCTGCCAGTTCTCCTTGTGCTGGTTGAATTCTACCTTCCTCCAGCTTCTCCTCAAACTAAAATTTCCCTTCAATTGTTGCTGCATGCCTCAACATTGCAGTCATCATCATCTGTTCAACTCCCTGGATGAAAATTCTGAGTGATTCCTCGGAATGCTCCTCTTCTAACATCTGCATGACTGTCTCCTAGTGGTAGCCATATACTGGCTCTGGATTGTTCAACCAATCCTCCAACATCTCTAACTCCTCCTCCCATGGAGTGAGCATCTCAACTATGTGCTCCTCTTATTTTCCTTGGGTAGCTTCTGATATCTGCTCCATCTCTTCGACAGTCACAACTGGTTGTCCTTCCACTATTGTTGCATTGGCAACACACACGCTGGCCTCAACTGGGCTATATGGCAGGAATACCTTTATCCCTCCAATCATCAGAATGATCTTCTAATATTCCTTCTCTATCAGCTATCCTTGATGATATGAACTCACCTATGAGTTCATATTCTCTGTCAGTTCCTCTCGTTGATCCAAACTCATCACTGAGTTCATGAGACTTTTAGTCAATCTCATCTGCTCTCCCTTGCCCTCCTAGCAATATGGGATTTTTCAGCTGCTCACTTGGAAGTCTATGAGATCAATTGACCCCATCTCCATCAACACTCCTTGTTGACATGAACTCACTTCTAAGATCCTGAGACTTTCAAACAGTCTCATCTCCTTTTCCCTGCCCACCTGGAAAATTGGGGATTTTCTACTGCCCACTTGGAAGTCTATGAGATCTCTGCTTGATCTCTCCTCTTCATCACTGAGATTTCTCCCAGCTTCTAGTTCATAGGCTTGAACCATATCCTCTGTGGAATTGACGCTTTTCACATACCTCAGCCACCTCCTCAACATCCTTTGCTGTCTTTTGGCCAACAATTTCTTTACTGGACACTTCACCTTTCTCTTCATGGGCCATTCATATACCTAATGTATCTTTTCATTCTGTTGCATTCGCAATGCAAGCTTCTCTATTCTTTCCCTCACCTCAGCGAGGTCCAGATACATATCTGGATTTTTATTCTGCTTGCGGCCTTCCCTGTGACCATGCCTATGGCCTTCAATAGCCATCTTCCTATTCCTATCTTCCCTCCTGGAAAACTTGTTGCTGTCACTCTGCAACCGTGAGTGCTTCCAGCATCTCCTACAACCCTCCTGACTGTCTATTGACTGTTGCGCACCTTTCAACAATCATCACAGAGCTTCAACACTCTATCTTCCTTATTCTTCTTCTGTCTGTAAGCAAAGCTTGACACTCCCTGCCTCTATCACCTACAAAAGTCAAATCCTGCTCTGATACCACTTGGTGGTGTGTATCGGAGTATTTTCTTTATCTACTCTACCTCCCTCTACCTATAGTCTACAGACATAAAGTGGCTTTGATACCACTTGGTGCACACCCCCGACCGTCGGGCCAAGATCCACACAGGATCGTTCTTCCTCAAATCCGCAGAACTGAAATAGTTCTTTCGGGCCCTCACTGGAACCCCGTGAATTCGAACCAATAGTTCCTTCCATGAAAACCCCACCTACACGATGTGCACCAGGCATGAGTCTTCACCTCCTTCTCACCGAACCTGAAATAGAGTTCTCCCTTGACCCAACGGTCCTGGCTGTATCAGGATTTTGGTAATCGGGAGTTCGAAATGTAGAGACCCAAACCACTGCCTCCTCTACTTTCCGAACCCCAAAATGCCAAAAGACACTCAACCTTATCTGTAACGTCCTATCGTTATGGTAACAACTCTGATAACAGGTGAATTTTTTTTTTTGTTTAAGGTGTGTGTGCGCGTGTACAATGGAAACAGACACACTTGACTCTATGTCACCACCCGATGACTAACAAGGCGAAAGCACGATGATCAAAACAAGAAGACATAAGGCACACAATGAGTAACTACATGCATTAACGACCATAGACATAAGGGAGAATCCATAATAGTAGATTTTACTATTTCTGCACAGGAAAGCAGGGTGTTTAATCTTAGTCCTCTGCTTCGGAGAGAGAGAAGGTCAGATAGGCTCCTGGCCAACTGCTCAGGTAGAAACTAGTAACCTAACGACGAACAAGACGCAAGAAAGACGAACACAGCAAGACGACATATGACGTACCACAGTAACAACATGCGTTAACGGCGATCAAATGACAATAAGTAAGACTGACCACCCGCCCGTCCTACCCTGCAATGGTTAGGACCTCCAAGACACATAATCAATGCTCAAGCCCAGGTTCCCATCGATTTTAACCATTTAAGGTCTCAGGGTTGGCGACTGTTCTGAGGAACATGGAGGTGTCTACATCCCGTCCGACACCAACAGACCAAACAATAAATGATTACAACCATGTACAACAATAATTAATAAGTTACCATAACGACTACAGAAAATGAAACCCGAATGGACTCCGACCACAACCAACCATCATTAGGACAAGGCATTACCCACAACTCAAATAGCATCAATTACCAATCCAATATTCCTGTAATTTCCATTAGTTCACAAGTTGCCAAATCTACCCTTAAATAATGTAAAATCAATTTATTGCAAGTTCCCAACACTAATGCAGAATAACTAATTGTATAGCATTAATAAATCACATACCATACTATTGATTTACCTACAATACATTCTAACACATTTAGCCATCAATAAGTCATGTCAAAATTTACCTTCAAATCTTATCGAGTGGGTAAGTATCATAATGGACAAAATTGACTTGAACTCCAATAAACATAATATATGATAGATAAAAATGTATTAGAAGATAAATAGGAATGGTCCCAACATTGAGATGTCATTGAATAACCTACCATACTACCATTTTACATCGCCATACAGGCTAGCATCATTACATTTATAATATAAGGTCTTTGCAATTTAGCTGACTATTATCATAATAAAACTACAATGATATCATCTAGAAACTTACAAATTATCTAAATCCATTACTTAACATTTCCATTAAACAAGTAACTTAACATTTCCATTAAACAAGTAACGTAGAAATTAACCTTATCATAACATTAGCATTAAATTTTAGTCAATACATTATATTAAACTTTACCATGAACAACAATGGTAATTGAAA
This sequence comes from Picea sitchensis, assembly GCA_010110895.2. Classification (NCBI taxonomy): domain Eukaryota; kingdom Viridiplantae; phylum Streptophyta; class Pinopsida; order Pinales; family Pinaceae; genus Picea; species Picea sitchensis. Next base: position 39,106 of record SNQJ01S0172169.1, read on the forward strand.
CAAGCCTTATCCTAAATATTGGTGTCAATACCACATCATTACATAGTTGTTTAAGTCCACCATAATATCACTAATGACCATAAACTTTACAATACTAATTGCAAATAGAAAGGGCAATGACATACTTCTATGAGCTATCCTACACTAACTTTTCTATCAATCTGATATTTCAAACATTCTCTTACATAATTCAGATTCACACAATACCGTGACGTTACTTACCCTATCCCTCACAATAAAATTTCAGAAATGTTCCTACAAAAACATTAAACTTACTCTTGTTTCCTCCGCATTGCATTATGATGACCAAGCAGTACCCTTATACACGTTGACCTTACATTCTGTTACGTATATCTTTTGTACCAGCAATCTAACACAGGATCATGTAATTAAGTACTTTCTTAATATTAAAATATATTATCCTTACCTTTACAGATCACCACCTCCAATATGTTCCCGAAACAGTCAATTCTCCTTACTCATTACCTGGACATAACAATACTAAAAGCAATAGATATTCAGGGATACATTCTAAGATTATCTCGATAAACAAGGATACACCAGATCCAAGCACGCGAAGGGTCGGTTGGGCAAAAGCTGCGCGCATGCCAGGCATCACGAGCCAAAGGGTAGTTTTGCAGGGCCGATTTAAGGCCGCTGCCAGATAGAAAAATCTCAGGAATTTCGCAGCTGGTAAGGGCGGAATTCGAGCTTTTCAATGACAGCGGGAAAAACAATAAGGTTCTTTTACTGACAAAAGTAAAAAAAATCCTGATAGGCAATCGACCTCTACTGACATCCATATCAATTCCTCCCACACGATTTACTAGTTTAACACTTTAATAAAACAATACTATATGACATGGAAGGCTGCTATTAGCAGAAGAAAGTGGTTTTGGTCAAGGTTAAGTGCGCTCAGCCAGCGGAGCACGCCGATATCCAATGCTAAAACATTCCCTCTTAAATGTTGCTGCTAAACTACAGGGTCGTGGGTCCTCAGTACGATCCAAAAATTATATAGAAATCGAATCCTGAGGAGTGGCGTGTCCATACCCGCATGAGCTTGCAAGCCATGTTTTATCAAAACCACGCTAAATGCACCAAACCTTCTTGCGTGCACCTACAACTATGGCTCGCAACTGTATAGAAAAAAAAAACTAACCCTTACCATGGAAGAATTTGCCGCGTTCAAGGACGTTAATACAATGGCATAAAATTTCAATCTGCACTATTGAGGATCACTGCTCCAAACCTATATTGTGGTCAAGAACCTACGGAAGAAACTCAAGTTCAATGGAGCCATAGGCTCAAACCCCCAAAAACAGGTAGACCCTGTATCATTTTCATTGAAGACAGTGACAAGTATCCGGCTGATAAATGCTTAAATGTGAACCCGCGACATACCCAACGTGCACCACCGACTAACTAAAAGACCAAAGTATTTCCGAGTGTAAGACTCATAAACAGAGGGCTGGAAATATGGCATTCATCATAAATTTACCAAATTTCCTAAAAGGTGAAAGTAAACTGTTTAAAACGATTCAAATTTGCTAAATATTCCAATTCCAACATACATCTATCGGCATTTATTTACCCAAACAACCCTGTCTGTAATTTACTTTCAAAATTTAGAAGTCCATAAAGAAATCGCATTGGATTAGTTTAGATCAGCGTCCTTACTTCCATTATCTAATTTAAAACGACAGAGGTAATACATACAGTTAATTTATTTATTTCACTCTTTTTACACATTACACAACAACACTTTGGAAATAAAACAAGTCCATCTAACAAGAACCACGCAGTTTGAATCCAATCACTGTTCACATCTCCAGATACCAATATAAGTTGCAGAAAGTCGAGGAGAAATTAATAATACAGCGAAATGAATATTCCAGAAAAGAAAATTCTTCCATTCTAAAAGTAAACACCCAACCTTTAGCCATGAAACAACTTCAATTAAATTCAGACGGAACCTTAACAAGTTATCCAATTCATTTATAAATCAACAAGCCAACTAAGCTTAAATCTTAAACAAATATACTCTGCAAAAATTAAAGGGCGTACCATTGCCTTTTTCCTGCTCCAAGCGTGGTCCGCGCGCTCCGTCCCGCTCCTGCTCGCCGACTGTCGAGACTACACCGGTACCTCCCAGCCAAACACTAGGGGTACTCTGCTTCCCCCTTAGCCCCCCGAACCGGAAAGGGGCCACACAAGATCTAGAAGATAAGTCTAGCTTCTCAGCTCACCTCGCAAGGCTGAGCTACCACTCAAATCCGAGCTGAGAAAATCCCAACTCCTCACAAACAATCAGTCAAGCCACAATCCGATAGCGTAACGTTATGCTTACCACCCATCCCCTTTCTTCCTCCTCTTCCCTTTCTTTTATAGAGTTTTGAAACCCACCCTTGCCCTAAATCACATTTAATTTAAGTTTTAATTAAAACCCTCCAAAAATTCTCTGTCTTACAAGTGTCACTCATCCCCCACGTTCCTCCAAAATTGTTTTCTTTAAATTTATTAAAAGGCTCATTTCCCTATTTTTATTATTCCCTTTCTTTTCCTTTTTTTTTTTTAAAACCAAAAAGGTAAATGCGCTAATGAAACTTTTCATTTTATTTTTAAATTCATAACTTTTTATACTCCCGCACGTTAAATAATTTTATTTCTTCTTAAAAAATTTTAAAACCATTAGTTTTAATTTAATTCTTACTCTCATTATTTACCCCAAGAATTTTATGAAGACCTAACTATTACTTAAGTGGGTTTTCTTTGTTTGAATTTTTATTTTTATGCTAGGGCTTTTTTCTTTAAGGTTACACTAAAATTTTTACCCTAGAAAAGTCTCAGGCTTAGGACTTAGATTCTGAGCTAGGCGTCAATTGGTTAGGGAAGTTGTTTAAGGATTTCTTAAGGCGTTAATGTCTTAGGGCCATCTAGGTTTGTTTCTTCATCATCATCAACGCAACGTGCCCTTCAGGACGCACTACGTGCTCCAAGGGTGCCACTCGCCTCGTTCGTTTCTTTCGTGCAACGTGCCCTTCAGGATGCACCACGTGCTCCAAGGGTGCCACTCGCCAACTTGTCTCTCTTTTGCGCGACGTTCCCTTCAGGATGCACTACGTGCTCCAAGGGTGCCACTCACCAACTTGACTGATTGGTAGACATCTATAACCCCTGTAGTCAACACTTCGCCAGGTGAACTTGTGGGAGACTAAGGGATCTAAGGAATA